>JZKD02S0807151.1:5360-22784 GCA_000966675.3 Picea glauca | reverse complement strand
AACGTGGAGGTCAAAGTAAGTTTCCTCCAAAGGGATTCTGAAACACCCCACCATTTTCTTGACGAAACTATCCACTCTCATTTAATTTCAACGAGGTTGGTTCACACCCCCAATTTCTCAAACAACCACATCTAAAAAATTTCTAAAAACTCACTAAGTTTTCCTCCACAGGAGGTGCCAAAAGAAATTTTTTAGTCTAGGTAGGATTTCGGGGACAGGCATCCAAATAACTCCCTGTTATCTGGTTCTCACATTGTCAAAAAAATAGAAGTTGTCAAATAGGGAACTGAAAATCCTCCAAGTCAAGTGTTCCTAACACCATAAGGCAGGGAGATACCCATGAAGGGTTGAAGGCCGAGGTCCGGTTGTTATGTGCATCCCCCCTTGAGGCACCCACCTCTTGGAAGAGATCCATCCCATGACCCATTTCTTAGGCCGAAAATCTAAATGTTGCACTTTGACCAAGGTACCTAGTGACCAAATTTTAGGACATCTACCCAGGGGGAAATTGTGGTCTGCAATAGAACCTTGATCATATTTTGTGTGTCTATTGGGAAATATCGCCAGCTCTTTCGGGATATGCCCCCTTTACCCCTCATTATAACTGATTACTTCATCCTTCACTAGTTTCTCTTCTGATGACTTCAGACCCCACTGTTGAGTACTATTAGAAGGTCCAGTGCTATTTGAGAGGAAGGACGTTACGTCTTTTAAGACACAATCATTTGTTTTCTTTGAGTCCCTATGTGGAAAAAACCCACTTATCCACATGTATGCTTCTTTTTCAAAATACTTTATGTATGATGCACTTCTGATTACATTTTGATTTAGATATATATTGTGTAAAGTTCAAAAATTGCAACAAAGGCTCTTGTTTATTTATTTACTCTCACCACAATTCGCACACATCCACTCAACTAGTCGGACATCATAGGGGACCCACATAACCCCCGTCGGTCCAGACACTTGCTAAACCTCCCTCCTATCTTAGAAGGAGTTCCTAATCTTGCCAACTCATCGGCACCACCTTCTCACACTCCAGTGAGTGCCACTGTCTTAGGATCATCTTTTCTTGGTTCCACATTACTTGGGTCCACTTCCCAAGGACCTTCGTCCACTCGCTCTCCTTTATATAGAAGCGGGGGGCCAACTTCCTCTCAAAGGGGAAGTACCAACCCACCTATCCCCCCTCAAGGGTTAGGTTCACAAAACACTCACACCATGGTTGGAACTAATCCTTCACCCCCACTACATATTCCATATTTGGCCTCTCTTAACATACCAAATCTAAGCAAACTCACAAATGATCCTATGTTTCATGACCCCACATGGCCTGCAATGCCCACCAAACTACCTTCAGACATTCCCAAGTTTGAAGGAAAGGCAAGGGATGTCCCTACCAATCATGTCATGACTTTCCACCTATGGTGCTCTTCCAACAACATTATGGATGATTCCATCAAACTACGATTATTTCAACGCACACTCACTAGCCCATCAGCCAAATGGTATGTAGACGAAAAATCGGGGTCCCATGCGACTTTCGAGTCATTGGCCAAAGCATTTTTTACCTTCTTCCAATTACCAATCCACCATGACAATGCTCTTGAACTACTCTCTAATTTTAAACAAACCTCAACCACACATATCGTTGATCACATTCACGAGTGGCGTAAACGACGTAGTTTATGAAAAACCGAAACCACCAAACAATAGTGTCTTGACTAGTTTCTCAGATCACTTGTCTCTCTCCTCGGTAAAGATGTAGCTTCCACCTTCCCTCAATCAGAAGAAGAAGCCATCAGTAAGGCTCAACAATACGACCTCATCTATTCACAGTTAGGGTACTTGTACACAATACTTCCTGATCTCCCAAAACCCATGCCATTCAGCCAAGAAAAACCATGGATGTCTCACTCAATAGACGGATTGATTGGTAATACCACGCACCAAAGTCCACAACCCCACCAACCACCAATGTATGGCACACCTCAATATCCGTCAGCGTATGGAGGAACCCCTTATTATCCTCCACCCCCTTATCAATAACCATACCCTATTCCTCTTCCACCACCCATCAGTGGGCCACCATCGACACCCACAATACATCCACCACTCCCAACAAGTTTTGGTACTCCCTCTACCTCATCTTATACTCTAAGTACTAGAGAAAGCGCCACGCCTTCCTATGTACCTTATAAATCGTTACCCCCACAGAATATGTACTTTCCATTCTCTGTTCCTCCACAACCCCTGGCTCCCCCACACCCTCATGTTGGGGTGAATTTTGTTCAACCCTCTCCCCTTTAGCAATATCAAAATTTTGAACAGCTGAATACGGAAAATCCGACCCATCAGTCGAATAATGCCAAAAGGAAAGGAAAAAATAGGAACAATAACAACCCAGGTCAAGGCGGGAATCACCCCCAGCAAAACCAACTTACTGGGGGCAACCAGAATCAAGGGAATCAGAACCCCGAGGGGGGAAATAACAACAGACGTCAAGGGAAAAATAAAAATACTATTAAAACCACCTTCCCTTGTGCCCTTTGCAGTGAGTTTGGTCATTATACTCATAATTTCCCCCAAATCATTGATTTTAAATGGCTGAAAGACTCAGGCAATCTACCACATCCTCCAACACCGCCTGCCCCTCAGTAGGCCCCACAACAATACGTGCAACAACCCCCCCCCAGTCGTGCTGAAAAACCCCATTCCACAACAAGGTGTGATGAACACCCAACAAGAGATGCATCCTACCCCACCATAGTTGGGACAGTATCTCAATCCAAACAATCCTGCGGATCGCACTATCCTCCTCACTAGTGAGGAAGAAATCCTTCTGCAAACACATAGTCATCAATACCGTGCACCTGTTGAGTCTCCTCCCATTCCCCCAGAAACAATCCCAGCACCAACGGGACCCCCGTTGGTGATTCCTTTCCCTAACATAGAAACACCTCTTCGCATCCCTCACGTCCCATTGCGCAGGAATATCCACAACCCACAGTCTAGGGTGGCTCATAATTACAGTTTGGTTGATGACTTAGCACAATCCTTAGCTGCCATGTCAATATTAGAAGTCCTTCAAACTTGTCCCACTTAGCGGAAATCATTACTTTCCACCTTGGGGGAAATCGACCCTGCAGATACTCGACTCATCACATTTGATCTTGACGGCAGAGAACCTCGACTCCCTGCTCTAATCACTTTTCAAATCCCAATGAAAATTTGGAACATTACAGTTCATCGGTGCATCATTGATGAAGGAGCATCTACATGCATCATATCCAAATCTGTATGGAAGAAACTTGGTTCCCCTGAACTCATCCCATCTTCCATTACCTTAAGAGATTATGGCAGACGACCATCGTCTCCTGAAGGGATCTTCCAAAATGTCCCTGTAGAACTCGAGGGCAAGACCATTCTCATCGACATTGAAGTTATCGATGCCGCACTCGATTATAATATATTGTTCGGTCATAGCTACATGTACACTATGAAGGCAGTTGCCTCTTCTATCTTTCGAACAATGATGTTCCCCCACAATGGGAAGATCATTACCATTGACTAAGTTTCACATTACGAGCCTAACCCTTCTACCAACATCGATAACATTCTCCCCCTCGTCCATACTCATCCTGAAACGTACCCACTCATTGAAATGGGTCCTAGGATTTTCAAAGACCCATCATTGTTAGGAAATTACCACGGCACGCCACCGCTCCTTCATCCTTCCAATCAAGTATGTGTTGTATCATCCAACAGAACTGACATAGAGGATACCCTTCCTCCTAGGGAGGCTTCTATCATATCTGACATCCCACTAGTCACAAAGTTCCCCCCTCATGAGCCTCCTGCAAACTCATCGACTCCACTAGTTCACGATTTCACCTCTCTCCAAGGCCATATCCCAGTTTGGGAGACAGTTCCCCAAGACATTACTCAAATCCCCTTCTTTTACCCTCCACCAGGTGTACAAGATTTCCAAGTAGCCGCAACGCTTACCCTCCCTAATATGGTGTTGGCAATTCCAGTTTGGTATTTACATCTACCAGAGATGGTTCCTCAACCATCCCTTCCCCCCCAAATAGAAGGAATCCCAATGATGATTCCCATACTCACTCCCACTATACCCTCTACACCCCCACTCACTAACCTCCCTTCCACCACTAGGGGCAGGCGAAAGAAGAAGGAGCCCACAGCTTCACTTCCCCCAAGCGTCCAACCTCCTTGTGTGCTATGTGAAAAATATGGACACCCAACCAACAAATTCCCATATTTACCCGAGTTACGTAACCTAATTCAACCCAGTCAAACACCATCATCGCTCACTAATGTAACAAGTATTGTCGCTATCTCCCCGAACACAAGTAGTAAAGGACTGCGAACCAAATTTTCTTGCGCCATATGTTCAGAATATGGTCATTATACACACCATTGCCCATCACTACCTCAATTCCGACAGACGTTAGTCATAGTACGCCAAAGCTTCTAGTAGGCACCCAATCCAGCTATATCATCCCTACCAAACATCATTGACATTCATTATGTCATGACTTCAGTCAATGAACGTATGAGATTCCCTTACTCTCTATGTGAATCCTTATATCATTTTACATATCAATGTCCTATGATCATTGAATACAGGCAACACCAAATGACCCTGATTCAAACCCCCGTGCCCCCTACAGAATCGGTGGTTGACCTTACCTCACCACTTGAGATTCTTCATATCATTTCTCATGAACCAGAGGCACTCCCTATTCCTCTGTGGTTCTTGGATGACTTATCTGAGGATTTACCCCCAAATCCCCCCAATTCTCTCACTCATTTCCCTAAAAAAATTTTACATCCAACTACCACTGGTACTCCTCAGTACCTCGATATTTGGTTTATGTCAAGTGAACCATCCCACTATCATTGCGTCATTCCCTCTGCTTCATCATCCCCAAAGGACAACCACACAGTGACAGTCACCGATATCACTCTTTTAGACCCCTTGTATTCCTGCCAATATTACTGTGACGAGGACATACACGAGGAACTAACCACTCCCAACTACCCATGGGATGTGCTACACCACAGAGCGCTCTTATTTTCACAGGAAGCCTTCACGCCTCCTAACCAACACCCCATATATGCAATCGAAACCAAGGATTTTATCCCATTAGGGGATATCGACTGGTTCAACAACCCCATCCCTGCCCCTGATGCTTTTGAAGAAGGAAACATGGCCAACATTTCCTCGACCATCAAAATCGATATTGCCATCAAAAATGGAGTCGTCGAGGAAATCATCATTAGCGTCACATGCACTCCTCAAGAAATCACCACCTATAAATCCCTCTTCCAAGAATATCGGGATATATTTGCCTGATCATACATAGAGATGCCTGGCCTTGATCCCTCTATTGTCGAACATCGCATCGACACCTGGCCTAACATTACACCAGTTCATCAAAAACAATGACCTCTACACCCATCCAAAGCAACGGCCAATAAAGCCAAGATTGACAAATTATGCACGACTGGGTTCATCTACTCCATCGCCTATACCTCATGGGTTTCCAACCCTATAGCTGTTAACAAAAAATAGGGCACTATCCGCGTCTGCATGGAATTTCACGATCTCAATCACACATGTCCCAAAGACAACTTTCCAACGCCTTTCATCGATCAAATTATCAACGACTGCGCTGGCCACGAGGCTCTATCCTTCATGGACGGATTCTATGGTTATAATCAAATCCAAATCCACCCAGTCGATCAATACAAAACCTCATTCACCACCCCTTGGGGTACGTTTGTGTATCGTGTCATGCCTTTTGGCCTAAAGAACACTGGCGCAACTTTTCAGTGGGCTATGACATACATTTTTCATGATCTAGCTCATATCATCCTCGCATACTTGGACGATCTCACAACTCGATCCAAAAAACGCACCCAGCATCTTGATGATTTACGGATCGTCTTCCAACGGTGTCGTCAGTACAACACCTGCTTGAACCCCCTCAAATGCGTATTCTGTGTCACTGCTGGGCGCCTCCTCGGATTCATCGTTTCCCAAAGCGGTATTACCATGGACCCCCTCAAAGTCCAAGCCATCACCGAAATTCCACCCCCCATGGAATTTACACCAACTACAGAGCCTACAAGGAAAAGATAACTTTCTACGATGATTTGTCCCAGACTATGCCACTCGAGCACACAGTTTCCTTCGCTTACTCCGCCACAACATCCCATTCCACTGGGATTAACATTCCCAAAAATCATTTGACGATCTTAAAATGGTGCTCTCCAATGCCCCTTTAATTAGTGCACCTAACTACAATCGCGACTATATCCTCTACATATCAACCTCAGTTGTCTCAGTAGTAGGAGTTCTCGTTCAAATCAGTGATGACGATCGTGAGCATGTCATTTACTACATTAGTAAAAATCTCTCAGGACCACCCTTGAAGTATAAACATGAAGAGAAACTAGCCCTTGCCGTCATACTCACAGTCCAGAAACTGCGCCATTACATTTTGCTTCACACAACTAAATTCATCACAGATTCCAACCTTATGCAACACTTGCTCAATCGTCGGCAAATTAATGGAAAAAAATTTCGATGGATCGTTATCCTTCAGGAGTATGATCTTGAATTTTCAACACCCAAGAGCAAGAAATCTCTCGTCCTCGCCGAACTGGTCACGACCTTCCCCTCTGATACTACCAATGCCCCCATCAATATCGACTTCCCCGATGAACATCTCTTTTACATCACTCAGATGATCCTTGGTACGGCGACCTCCTCGTCTACCTCCGAACCCAAAATTTCAGTAGCCACCTTTCAAGAGATGATCGTCATCGTATTCACCACCAGGCCCCCCACTATCTCCTCATTGGAGATATCTTATATCGGTGAGGGATAGACACCATACTCCATCAATGCTTGAATATCGATGAGGTCGATAGAGTCTTGAATGATTGCCACAGCGACGCGTGCAGGGGCCATCTCTCGGGGATGTCCACTGCTCAGAAAATCATCCGTGCAGGTTAATTTTGGCCTACATTGTTTCACAATTGAATTCATGTCATGAAGTGATGGGATAAATGTCATCTTTGCGCCAACAAAGCACAAGCACCACCTACTCTTCTCCATCCAGTCATTACTGCAGGCCCCTTTTGTAAATGGGGCATCGACTTCATGACTTGTAATCCCCCATCCAGCAATGGACACAAATACATTTTTGTCGCAGTCGATTACTTCACAAAATGGGTTGAAGCCATGCCCACCTTCAACAACACCGCTGACACTAGTTTCAGATCATGGGAAACATTTCGAGAACGAGATTTTCGTCAAACTCTCATCTCAGTTGGGATTCTCCCATGAGTTTGCCTCTCCATATTTCCCTCAGTCTAAGGGATAGGTCGAAGCAGTTAACAAGGTTCTCAAGACCATGTTGCAGTGCACAGTTAACAAACATAAGACCAATTGGCATCATATGTTATTTTCTGCACTGTGGGCTTACCATACGGCTATGAAAACAGCCACTGGTTTCACGCCATTTCATTTGGGCCATGGTATCGAGGCCACTCTTCCTATCGAGTGAGAAATTCCCACCTTATGCACTACAATTGAGCTATTACCCGACACTTCTCCAATGGAGCAGCGTTTGCTAAACTTATATTCCTTGGATGAAGATCGTCGATCTTCATTACAGAACAATGAGGCAGCCAAAAAATGATCAAAGGCCACCTTTTATCGCCATGTCAACCTTCGCTCATTTCATGAAGGTGACCTCGTCCTTGTTTACGATATCGCTCACGATACCCTCGGTCATGTAAAATTCGAGTCACTATGGCATGGCCCCTACATTATCTAGCATTGCCTCACCAAAGGAGCATACATTCTGGCTTCTCCCAAAGGCCTCTCTCTCAAAGAACCCGTCAACGGGTTATACTTAAAGAAATTTTACTCCTAAGCGTAGCCATTCTACATTAGGTTATTTCTTTTATAGTGTTTTTAATCTTTTTTCCATCCCTCACATCTAAACTATCATTTGTGTTATTGACAGATGCTTCCTCCACCAGCCTACCACATCGGAAACACCAACGGCGCCATCCAGTGGACACAAAATCTCGCTTCGGCAGCTTGGGCCCTCTATACCCCATCACATGAAATGCTCCACTCTAGCGGCATATGTTTGGGTTTAGCAACCAACAACCAAGCCGAGTACACTGTCGTCATTGGCCTCCTCGTTGATTCCCACCATCATCATATTCATCACCTTAGCATCTTTCTTGACTCTCAACTAGTCATCCTCCAGCTCAACAATGTGTACCGTGTCCGCGATCCTTGCCTCTTTCGCAAATAGCTGCAAGTTAGACTTTTATCTCGACATTTTGATTTCATTACATTTACACATATTCCAAGACAATTGAATCAAATTACATATAACTTAGCTAACATTGTTTGGCATATATCACATCAAGATATTGCTACACACACATAAACCATCAAGAGCCTGTCACAACATATATAGATTAGACATCATCAACACATTAAAAAACACATGTAAACATCAAAAAGACCCCAAAATGTATACTCATATATATATAAATCGGTCAAACAGTGCCATCAAAATGTTTACATACACATAAAAAACATTGTATACAAAATCCGCAGGCCAATGAAGCACCTCGGTACAAAACTGGTGCCACTGCACCAAAATGGGCTCACCAGCCTATATACAAAAATACGTAGAGTGACACTCAAGGTACCTCTAGAGCACCAGCTCTTGCCCCTCCCTCAGGCGATGGTGCCCCACCCACTACTGGTCCCTCCAGACCGGGAGGTAATTGTCCGGTCATCGCAACACCTGCTATTGTTGCTCGCCGCACCATGACCCGCCACGTCAGCGGAACTCCCACACACTTCTCTAGGATTCCCTCATCCTGGATGCACGACCACATGCCCTCAGGCACACCCAGTAAACTTCCTCCAAGCGGCGGCGAATATCCTCAAAACCTCCCCCGGCCTCCGACGAAGGAGCATGCGATGGCCCGGCACCAGGGTCATCAAAATAGCACCTCCTAGCCGCTCTCTTTTCATCGGCTAGTCTCGCCTCAACGTCCTCGTGCCGACGTCTCTCTCCTACCCATGGCCCTCCCTGCGGTGGTCTCCCCGACTCCTGTCGAGTCGATTCTCTCATCATCTCAACCTCACACCCACAAGGTCCCACATCTGCACATACAAACAACCAAACGATAGTATCAGCATCTATACAAAATACACATGTCATGCTATCTCAAAAAATCAACATATCAAAATCACAAACATACCTCGGTGATCAAACACCTCCCCTGGAGGTAACACCATGTCCGGATCACCTCGGAAGTCAACACCACAGTATGGATACTGCAGTATGATCTGCGGCATAAGCCGCCACACCTATGCTGCCTTAGCCGTGAAAAAACGGTTGCCCTCACCACCACCATGTCGAACCAAAATCATCGACCACCGCCTCAGTCACAGCTCTCGCTCACCAGGTGCGCCCAATAACACTCTAGGGTGCAACATCATCACCCTCTCAAAAAACCAAGCCACCACGATGGACCCAAAGGAAAATTCCCCTGAGTCTACAGTCTGACATCTATCCAGCTGCCCTACCATCCTGGCATGTAGCATCAAACCCTAGGAAAAATGCTCTCCGGCCAGTGCCCTCCCCATAACACTCAGTTGACCACCACTGATCTTCTGAGTCATGAGGGACCCATATACCCTCACAATCATCATTACTACACAGCGATGAGCCAAAGCATCCATCGCCCCAATACTCACTATGGAGCCTGACATGAAGTTCTCGCTCGAGCAATACCCCCGGCCCAAGCTAGCTAGTTGCACATCCGCAGGTAACACTGGCTCCGTCGGTAGAGGTGTTCCCCGAATCGGGAGCCCAGTCAGAAAGTATACATCCTCCACCGCAATGAAGGCAATCTACTCTCCCCGCACCATAAAGCGATGCAGATCCAGACTCCACATCCGGATCAGAAACTCCAGAAGATACTCCTGTGCTCGTATCAATGGGCACTCGAAGAACTTTAGCAGCCCATAGGCTGCCAAAGTGGCACGAACCCCTGACTCCTCAATAGCCATGGCATCCCTCAACTATGACCAGTCCTGCTCTCACCAATGGACCGGAATCATGCAAATGATTGCCTGCAACCACATAATACAGTTCTAGGTCAACCATATTGACCATAAAATACATTAAAATCTCCAAAAAAGATAAGTTTTTCACCCATCAGCCTTTCCCCCAAGGCGCAGTTTTTTAACCCACAGGCGCGCACATATGTGTGCCTCTTCACCCCACCGGCACGCACATATGCGTGCCTGTTCACCCCACAAGCGCACATGCCTACGCGCTTGTCCATCCCATAGGCGCGCATGAGTGCGTGCCTACCCACCCTATAAGGGCACCTCCATGCGTCCCTATCACAAACACAGGCGCACATCACAGCGGGCATGTCCACTACACAGTCGTGCACCCATGCGCAGTTTTGTAGCAAACAGACACGCATACCATGTGTGTTGTGTCCCCCATACGAGCGCACCCATGCACATCTATCCAGATAACAGGCGTGCACCCATGCGCACATATTTTCGGATCGCCCGTGCACTAGGGGGGCCACACCCATAAAACCCCCTGTACGACCCTCCATACAGGCCCTGCCCATAAATTGAAAACCTACTTCTATGCAGGACGATAAGACTACTAACCTGAAGATTGTTGGTCCTGAATCAGCTGCCTAATTCTCTCGAAATCTCCAAATCTCCTCTTAATACCTCTCATCCAGTCACTCTGACAGCAAGTACAAATGAGGTGGCAATCTGGGCCCTACAACTATATATAGGCCTTTCCGCCAAAATTCCAAACACCATTCTAGAAGCTTCGGGTGTCCGTTTTTTGATCTATCTTCAGCCATGGGATCAACATCCTGTCATCTACATCAAGACAGTCCCCAGGCCATTTTTTTATCCTTAGCCCCCGGGGCACCATTTTGTTTTCATACCCCATCCATGTACGTAAACTCATGTTCAAAATTATCAAATAAATGCTTGTATGTTTGATTCTCTTCAGATATTGTTCACGTCGGGTATTTGGTTTTCATGTGTGCAGGTACTTGGTCATCATACATCAACGCAACCCCTTCAGGTATATAATCAACACTGGCATGTAATCATTCCCTTTGAATCTCAATTGCATCTCCAATCACACCCTCTGAAATTTGCCTCTATGATCCCCATCTCCGGCTCTGCAGTACTGACACCTCCATTGCATTTTAGGTACTATCACCCGGTAGCACTCTCCCCCACATGAGTTTTCCCATTCATAGCACCCTTTGGCACTTTGACACTCATGTTGTTTTTCAACTCTTTAGGGATGGGAGTCCCGATAGTCTTATATCATATTGTGAATCATCCACATACTCCTTCTCCTCATTTTGCTATCTTTCCCAATGGACTCCCATATTATCTCTTCAAGGCTCTATTTTGACTACACCTTCGAGTTATCATTAACCCTCCATTTCATCCACAATCAGTTTTCCCATCCACAAATTTCCCTCCATTTCATCTACCTCATACAGAAACCCACCTATCTGGCCAACACCCTCCACCAGTTCTCCAAGAAAATTGTGCCCTCACCGGCCAAACCATATTGCATTGGGGCACCCGTTTCTCTATTTGTACACTCATCCCAAATTATTCTTTATTTATTTGCTAAATTGTAAAAAGCCTTTGTTTCCCACATTTACATATCTTTTTGTCATCACCTTTGGTGACCTTCTTCCCTTTTTGGCAAACGCAACCCATGTCGCCCTTGGTTGGGGCA
Source organism: Picea glauca (assembly GCA_000966675.3). Classification (NCBI taxonomy): domain Eukaryota; kingdom Viridiplantae; phylum Streptophyta; class Pinopsida; order Pinales; family Pinaceae; genus Picea; species Picea glauca. Next base: position 10,899 of record JZKD02S0807151.1, on the reverse strand, counting down.
CTCCTTATCATCTACCCCTGTTGACATCGTCCATATACTTCGAGTATCCCACAGGCCACTTACCTCTGCCCTCTGAGTTTGTTCACTTTGTCCCGCCTCTGGCACAACTTATCCCACGTCTTGTTGTCCCCCTGACACTCGACCTAGTTGAACGGTTGCGGCCACTTATACTTCACATATATCCCCAACCAAGGGCAGTCTTGATACTTCATACATCTTGACTTCATCCATGTACCTCCTCCAATTCCTAACTTCACCTAGTAGATTTTACAAATCCCTTTGCTTCTTGGAGTCACGTCCCCCTTTTGACGACATCAGCACAGTTTCCAGAAGGGTGACAGTATCTTGACTCTCATTACCTTTCCAATGAGAGGTCTCGGACGGCACAGGGAGAACCACCATTTGTCCTTGTTGTCGTTGACCCCCATAACATTCGACTTCAACACTTTCTCATGTTATGGTGGGTCTTACTTTGCGACTATTTCAGTTATTTCTTATATTTACCGAAGACCTCTGAACTTGGTTGGGCTATCAATGCCTACAAAATCTGTGATACTTCTTAAAGGTGTCACTGTCTACTATTCAAAGTATGTTCCTCCGCAGAATTGTCTTCTGTCTTTATCACGATCGCCCCCAAGGGCACTGCATTTGTCTACATCAACACATAGTTTCAGTTACTATACAAACACCATTCTTTTTTAGTTACATGACACGAGGATGGGGCGTGCTTGCCTCGTTTGTACACAGTTTATTTTTACACACCCTATGGAAGGTTGGGTCCTACAGGTTCCCTTCTTCATCCAACGGGGTCACTCTTGATACTCTCACTATCGCTCTCTCTTACAACGGCACTCTCAGTAGAAGAAACATTGATGAATTTTGGCTATACCTCTGCTCCTAACCTCATCCATCAGGGGGAATCTATTATCACTGAAATTTCATCCACAAATGGTTACAAGAATCCATCATCGTCAAACAGTTATGAGGTCACCCATGGACCAAAATTACCAAAAAATCATTTCCAAAAGGTCCAAAACTATACAACCAGAGATAAAATTAAGGTGCGCTATGACTACACAGGGCACGTGCACACATGCGCGATCCAGAAATGCACTAAAAGCACACATGGGCACAATGTGATACTGTGGTTGCTAAAATCCGTGCACATCTGAGAATGACACATTTATGAGATTGGTCGACCTTCCACCCACTTCTGGTTCAGCTTCCAAGTTGATTTGACACCCAAATCTCGACTGAATCTAACTGGATGGTTGGTCAAAGACCTAAAAATGCCCTAAATAGCCTCGTTTCACACTACAAATTGGTTGCACAATACCTCAAAGAGGTGTTATAAAACAAGGCCATAGGTGCACTTCATTTTCAGGGAATTCATTAGAAAATTTATGTTGCTGCTATTTTCTTGAGGAACCTCTATTCTCATTAACGGTATACTAGCACCATTACATTGGGCAATCCATCTCGCCTCTTGAGTGGATTAGCTTGGGATTCTTTCACCATTTCATTCAAAGTTGTAAGAAGAGCTTAGTTGTGGGGGTCCAAGAGCCCTCCCTTGGAGGAAGAAGGAACCCAAAGTCCTCTTTCTTCTTGGTGTTTTCTTTCACTAATATAATCCTTGCCATTGGTGACATGAGTCTTATTGTCTTTTTGTTCTTATGTCCTTATGTTCAATAGTTTAGTTGTTCTTTTATTTCTTAGTTTAATTCTTAGTTGTTCTTTTATATTTCTTTCTCTAACCCTTTTCCTTTACAGCTGTCTTGCTTAGCTAACCCAACTAAGCTTGTAAGCACCTCTGTTTTTCTCACTTAGGTGGTGAAAGAGGCGCAACAACGTCCTCTTGCAAATAATGCATATGTGATTTTTCCTTCCATGATCTTCTGTCTTATCTCCTCCAAAAATAAGGATGAGACCACTTCATCAAAATTCAAGGCAGTTGTATTACTACATATGGCCACAACCATACTATCCCATGAATCTAGTAAATAGAACAATAAATGGATACACTTATCTTCATCTGAAATTGTAATCTCAACAAATACTAACTAACTTACCACAATATTGAAGGCATTCAAATTCTCTTCCATCGATTATCCATATCTCATCAGCACGTTATACATATTCTTTGTCAGAAATAATTTATTTACTAGGGACTTAGACTGATACAACTTCCCCAACTTATCCCATAAATATTTGGTTGCAGTTTCCTCTGACACATTCATTAATATTGAATATGAGAGATACAATCGGATTGTGCTCTTTTCCTTTCAATCCAATTTTTTCCAGTCATATACTGAATTTATTGTAGGTGTAGTACCTATATCCACCATGATCCACTGATCTATTTCCACCAACAGATCTTCCATCTTGAGCTTCCATAGCTAAAAACTTTTCCCATTAAACTTCTCGATCTCCATTTTCGAACTGCTCACCATTTGTTTTCACCTGAAAAATCAATAGCACAGATCTCCCACTGTAACAAGGCTTATCACAATCCTGAGCCAAACCCTTGTTCACAAAGGCCTCCCCCTGAATCCAACAAAACTCTAATACCAAATGTAGATTTTAACCTTGTACAATATTTTACTACAAAAAGATTTTCAATAAAAGAACATAAAAGATGCAATGGAAAATACACACATTAAACAAATATTTTTCCCCTGGAAACCCAAACTGGGAAAACCAGCATATTCTATATTCATTCATAGTGATACATTGTTTACAATAAAATATACATATAGGAGTCAGTGGCATCCAAAACTCTAACCCAATGAACTGGATTAGTCAACAACCCTAATTCCTTAACTAGAAATAGAAAACCATCGGCAAAACCAATGTGTTGAAAAACAACACAACAATGGACACAAAAATCAAGGCAACACAAAAATCGAGTGGACACGGAAAATGAGGAAAAATGTGACATGATTCCCGAGGAAAACAAATTTCTCGGGGATGCTACCCCTGAACCCCTTGTACTCCTAGTGAAACATAGTATACGTTATATCTAGCCATGCAAAGTCTGTAACAAATACCCAACAGCTCTTTTAAAAGGGAAGAAGGCAAGAAGATCCAAGAAGAAGATTACAAAGACACTGCACGACCTAGAAGATTCAGAATTTATAATCAGTAGTAATGAGAAATGGAAAGACCTCAAGAAGAAGAAAAATGCATAAGAGTAGAACCATTCAGAAGATCTCCCACCCCCATGTATCAAACTCTTTTTCTTGTTTTATGTTATTCATGCAATAACTTTGGGCACAAAGTTGTGAATTGTAGAGCCAATATCAAGAGCAGAAGAAACCATGAAGGCTACACAAGAAATGTTTATCCAAGAAGACCTCATGAAGCATAGAGAAAAAACTACAATAGATTTGAATCCTTGAGTGATGAAGTAGAATGCTACAAATGCAACAATTTTAGTCACATGGACAAAGATTGCAGACTGACTATTCCTCCAAGGGAACCAAAGTAGAATATCAACAATCATAAGAAGGAACCACAAAGGACATGGGTAAGAAAGAAGGATCAATTCAACACTAAAGAATGCATGCTTTCTCTACAATCCCAACACAAGAAATGTGGATGGTATGTTGACAGTGGTTGCTCAAAGCACACGGCAGGTGATAGGGAAATATTTCTAACTCTTAAAAAGGAAAGATATGGATTAGTTTCATTTGGAAATGAAAAATCAGCCATAATCATAGGAAAGGGTACATTCAAGATTGGAAGTGAGGATGCCAAGGAAGAAAATGTACTATTGGTCGAAGATATGAAGCAAAATCTACTGATTGTAAGTCAGATGTATTATCAAGGACACAAAAAAAAAATTGACTCAGATAAATGTGAGACAAGGAAAGCGTGATTAGGAAAATTGGTGGCTATAGCTAAAATAACTCCAAGCAACATATATGTACAAAATGAAATCGGAAAGTAAAGATTTTTCCTAGGAAAGGATGATGAAAGTTGTTTCTAGAACAAAAAAATGGGTCACATAAATTTTGATAATCATATCAAAATCAGCATAAGGGAATTAGTAAGAGAAATTCCCGTGATACCGAAGCCAACAAACACCCTATGCAAGCATTGTCTACATGGAAAGCAAACTAGGACCAAATTCAAATCAAAGGAATACTCCACAAAAAAACCGCTAGAGATTGTACATACAAATTTGTGTGGACCAACAATAACAAAGGGATTGAATGGAGAACTGTACGTTATGATACTAGTTGATGACTACACAAGGATGACTATGGTTTTCTTTCTCAGGAAGAAGTCAGAGGCATTTGAGCACTTCAAGATATAAAAGGAAATGGTCGAAACTGAAATTGAATCAAAAATCAAGTGTTTGAGATCAGACAATGGAGGAGAGTTTACATCAAAGGAATTCATAGATTTCTATATCTAACATGGGATAAAGAGACAATTCTCAACAGCTAGGACGCATCAACAAAATGGAATTGTCGAAAGAAAGAAAAAAATAGTGCAGGAAATGGCCAAAACCATGTTGAAAGACTCCAAGTTGAAATATGTATTTTGGGTACAAGAAGTACATACAACAATTCACATCTAGAATAGAGGAATGCTCAGAAATAACAGTGATAAGAACCTCTATGATCTTTGGAAAGGAATACTATAAAATATGAAGCATTTCAAGTGTTTGGAAGAAAATGCTATATCAAGAGAGAAGATGGAAATATTGGAAAATTTGACTCTCGAGTTGATAAAGGCATATTGGTTGGGTACTCAATAAAAATAAAAGCATACAAATGTTTCAATTTAAGACTCAACAGAACCGTGGAAAGCATCAATGTGACAATTGATGAGACATATGGATGAAAGATAAAAGAAAGAAGCAAATATTTAGTGGAACATGATCATGAAGAAGACTTGAAAGAAGAAGAATTAGATGAAGAACAAGAGCAGCCGAAAGCAGAGAAAGAACAAGAAGATCTTCAGGTACCTGCAAAGACACCTAACAGATGAGTGCAGAAAATCATCCTCTAGAACAGATCATTGGAAATAAAAATGCATTAGTTGAAACTCGAAGAAGAATATGTTCACCAGAACAACAACACCTAACATTGTTATCCACAATTGAGCCAAGAAAATTTGAAGAATCCTGTAAGGATGAATATTGGATCAAATCTATGGATGAAGAGTTATATTAGATAGAGAAGAATGAAATTTGGGAACTGGTTCCAAGGCCTAAAAACAAGAATGTGATCGGTATGAAGTGGATCTTCAGAAAAAAAATTGAATGAGGATGGATAGGTTACGAGGAACAAAGAAAGATTGGTATGTAAAGGATACGCTCAGGTTGAAGGTATATATTTTGAGGAGACCTTTTCCCTAATTGCCAGAATGGAAGCAATCAGGTTGATTCTAGCTTATGCATGTTCCAAAAATTTCAAAGTGTATCAAATGGATGTAAATTCAAGCTTCCTAAATGGAGAATTAGAAGAAGCAGTATACATTGAGAAGTTATAAGGATTTCAGCTGTCAGAAAAGGAAAACTATGTTTGCA
>JZKD02S0807140.1:0-14522 GCA_000966675.3 Picea glauca | reverse complement strand
AATGACAAAAACTGATGATCTAAATACTAGATCAAGGGTCTAGTTTCATGCATGGCAACCCCCCGGTAAAAGGTAATAGAAAATAATAAACCCTTTTTTATTTCTTAAAAAAGAAGAATTTAAACACACAAATAGAATATGACTAAGTTTTCCAACCAATCAAAAAACTTAAAGTGTATATTTACTTGTTTGATGGAAAAAACCTAATTTGAAAATGCATAAAAGAGACCAATTTCCTAAGTAGAGTGCTAGACATTTCCTTCAACCACGATGGATGGATTTTTACTTGAAGAATGAGCATCATAATGCAAGCATAAATTGATAACTAAGAAATAAAAAATTATTTAAATTAACAAACTAAACCATAATTTGTGAGTTTGGAGGGATCGTGGAACGCCGACCACATGGGAGCCCCACCTTCGAGGATTCAACTATGTACGAGCTTCACGGGGTCTTTTCGGTTAAACTTTTAATGCTCAAACAAGGGTTGCATGGCAACTCAATCCCTGCCGAGTTAGTTGGGAAATACATATTGAACAATGAAACTTAATATAACTAAATGCACAAGTAATGAATAATTTTTATCAAAAGATAATAATTGAGGGTTGCTTATTATTCAAAATGTATAATGAACCATAAGTTGAATGAAACTATAATATTCATAAATATAATAAATATAAAGGAATAGAGGTCTTAATTTTATCTATAAATATAACAAATTCTATCTATATAAATTAAAATAATAAATAACTTAATTTTTTTTTACTTTTTTATCACATTTTTTTTAAACTTTTATATTAAAATTGATAAAAAAAAATCATCCAACATTAGTATAATCAACTTCAACTTTATTTAAAGTGTGCACCAAATAGAACAAGATTTCCAATTGACAAGCACTCATCTAGATCTTCTCACAAATTAATTAGACCTATGCACTATTGCTAAGTGGTTGTTGATGAAAGTGCAATTATGGATGCAGATTGTTTTGTGGTGACTAGGATTGCTCCCACACCCATGCATGTTGAATCCCAAAGCATAAAAATGACCTAACAACACCATAACAATGACCTTACAACACCATTATATTTGAAATGATTTTGCTTGTAGAAGATCCCAGAATGCCAACCCAAACCTCCTTCACTTCACATACAAGTTATGTTGATGTTGACATTTGGTCTCACCTCCACAAAAATGTGTATGGCAGCCGCCACCTTGACTCGTCCCTAAAGTGTCGGCAGGCCAACAAAATCCTTTTAATAATAGCCATACATGAGCAAGTTGCAACCGAACCCAACCATTTCAGAAGCGAAGTGAAGGGAAATGGAATGGAGGAAGATCCAACGCTAACTCCAAGGTGGCCGACAGTCAGCAGCCAGTCGAATAGTTGACAGATGTGCGACAAGTGTCCGTAGTGTAACCAGAGAGCGCTCTGGTGATAGATTCGCACGGAGAGTAGGCGCTACTAGATTTGGAATGCTATGATAATGGATGGAAAGGCATGTAAGATTAGCGAAGTTATGAGGGAATGTACAAACAAACAACATGCTCCCTCAACCTTCCTTCTCTTTCTTGTAAAACTGTCAAATCCATTAATTGTGTAATCAATTTTATACATTGAATGACGTGAAGCTTGCAATAACACATAAAAAATATCAGCCAATTATATTTTAGAAAAATATATATTTTTATTATTAAAAAAAATACATATATTGATTTTCTATATTACACATTGGATATAACACACATATTTAAAATCAACAATAAACTAATACAAAATCAAAGAACAACTCATTACTATAATCCCAGACCTTTAACAAAAGCTAATAAGAAAAAAATACAAAATGCAAAATTGTAAGAAGAAAACATTTTGCATTAACCTTTAATGCCTAATGCCATATATATATATATCGTTAGGAAGCAAGGACGGATTCTACAATGCATTTGCATTAATATATCGTCAGTTGGAAAGAAGATCTAGTCTCTTCAAAAGATATAATATGGAATATTTTTTTTTCCGAAGATCAAATAGCTAAAATTGAATATAACGAAAAAAAATATGAAACATGTAGCATTTGGTAATTTATCCATTATAATTATCGATAGAAAATTAAAATATTAGTTTATTGATTGTATTTGTGTAAGGAAAAATAAGATATAATTTTTAAAATTTAAAGTTAATATTTTAGGAAACACAATTAAGATTTATTTTCTTTGTAAGTTAAAGGTTAGAAAACAAAAATGGATGAAAAAAGAAAAATAAAAACTAAGTATTATGAAAACAAAAACCGATAAAAAAAGCCAAAATAAATACTAGATTATGTGGTTGCCACATACATTAAGAAACTTCACATTAAAATGACGCGTAAGTTTGATCAAGTTCCAAGGTTTTTCGAGCATTATTAATTCGATGATCTCGATGGCGATATGAATGATAAGCATTTGAAGGTGTCCATTGTTGGGTAGTGAATGCCCCAGGTTTGAGTACTCATTCAATGTTCGGAAACCCGCTGCTTATTTCTCTGCTTCACGGAAACTGTTGAAACATGAGATTTGTATGCCTTGGGCTCACTATATGATCACGCTACAACATCATCAATTTCCCTGTCACGACGTTATCCCCATACATTTCATCCCCATGATGTTGAATTTGTCGAGACATTTTATAATAATAATAATAATAATAATCTATTTTTAAGGTCACGGCCAAGCCAACACACTAAATTGGTGTATGAGACCCCTTTGTTTGTGGGACAAGGGACCCCCTATGCTCAACGATTTGACTAGTAAAGTCTACAAAGGTATACATACCCTACCCCCTATAAAGAAGAAAGACTTCCATAAACTTCAATCTCCATGGTAAATTTTTTATATTTAGATTGACTATTAAGGTGATCCTTGAATTTTTCCAAATTATCATGACCATGGGGTCAAATGATAAAGGTATCATCAATGAATCTAATCCAAAACTTGGGTTGAAGAGGGTATTAAGTAATTTATTTGATTTCAGGATCCTTCATGAATTAATTAGCAATGATGGGAGAAAGGGGGGATCTCATGTCTACCCCACATGTCTGTTCATATATCTCACCGAAAAAACTAAAAAATATGGATCTAAGACACATCCCAACTAAATTCATTGTATCTTGGTCAATGATCTTATTGACCAACTCCATGGCACCATTTACAAGAATCTTTGTAAAATGGGAAACTGCATCAAAACTTACTGGAATGTCACTTGGATAAAGTTTGATATCCTTGATTTTATTTCCAAAGAAAGTGGAATCCTTAACATAGGAACTGGTATTACCAACAAGGGGTTTGCGTTTATGAGCCAGATGTTTGGTGATATAATAGGTAGGGCCACAAATGGTGTTGACTATGGGTCTAAAGGGTACACCTTCTTATGAATATTGGGGATTTTGTATATCCTTGGGGTAGATGGACAACTAACAATTAATTTCTTTTTCTCAATCTCACTGCTTGATTTGATAGAGTTGGAGACTTCTTTTGTGATATTATTTATGTGGTTTTTACCGAGCTTCTTATAACTCCCACTATTTTTAAGGTGGTCCAACATCTTATCAACATAATAATTCTTGTTCATGATAACCATGGTGTCACCTTTGTCTACTTTTAGAACTGCAACATCATGGTTGTTGTTGAGGGTTTTAAAAGCCAAATGTTCTTCCTTACTAGTATTACTCTTTTGGGGTTTTTCCTTCTTATGTATTACAATCTTGTCTAATCTCCTCCTTAATGCTATCCAAAATATATTTAATACGATACCTAAGTATGCATAGATATATTTAATCATAATCTTGTAAGGTGCTATAGCAAAATTGAACCCTCTCTCTAATAATCATCTAATTATCATCAATATGAAGGTTTGAGAGGTTAACTACAAGCTTATGATAATCCATAGATCTTACACTGTCATCATGGGTTTGAAAGTTACCATCATTAGAAGAACCTAAGCATAACACATGAATCATATCATTGTTAGAATGGATTACTTGTGTAGTTGTTTCTAACCTTTCCATTTCAAAGTCCACTTTCTCATATACAATGAAGTTGTGTTTGTTCAATTTTCTTATAAAGTAAAGTGGCTCCATGTATTTTACATGGAAAAGAACTATATATACCAAGCATGCATTATGAAGCCTTGCAATCTATGTATGGTCAATGTGCATGCTAATTTCACAAGAAACATCATTAGAAGAACCTAATAAGCATAACACATGAATCATATCATTGTTAGAATGGATTACTTGTGTAGTTGTTTCTAACCTTTCCATTTCAAAGTCCACTTTCTCATATACAATGAAGTTGTGTTTGTTCTATTTTCTTATAAAGTAAAGTGGCTCCATGTATTTTACATGGAAAAGAACTATATATACCAAGCATGCATTATGAAGCCTTGTAATCTATGTATGGTCAATGTGCATGCTAATTTCACAAGAAACTATTGTTAGACATAAACAACCATTTTTTAAGTCATTTACCTATAGACTCTTGATATCAATCTACTCTAGCCAAGACAAATGTCATTTGTGAAGATGTGTTTCATTATTGCTTTGATATCCCCCAATAACTAGGTCAATGAATTCCATCCAAACAATATCGATGTCACTTGGGGTGTAATGCTTGAATATACCATCTACACCATTCTCCAACCTAGCTTGTACGTTGTAATAAATGATAATTAACTCTACCTAGATAATTTTCTTCAACATAATTCTATGAGGAGTGACACTATGTTTGTTATAGTTGTTGTTTCCCTCCATAACATCTCCTTTCTTATCATATGCATTCGATGTGTATTCTTTCACTTTTACAAGGGTTAACATCTATATTTCTATAAAATAAATTGGGGAATGGTGGATCGTTGGGTGGAGATATGTAGAAATGGGTGTTCACATAATTAATAACATGTATCGTTTCAAAATTTGTTCTATTCTATATAGGATAGATATAAAATGGATGTTGTTTTGTCTCATCATTAGTGGTAAATGAAAACATTTTATATTGTCTTTCCAAAATGTGGTTGCACTTGGTATAAATCACCATATAATATAATGTAGACATTACCAAAAAGATTTATAGGAGAATGCAACATTTCATGGAGTTTTCTATTTATATGATAAAACGTATTTATATGATAAAACGTTTGAACACCTAACAATGATGCCTCATAAATAAGTAGAAGGCAAATCTATTCAAATATTTCCAATGTATTTGAACTGAATGACAACAAGTTGGATGATTTACATTGCAAGTTTAGGATACAATATCTGTAACCTTATACCCATAATAAAGGTTAAGTAGAAGCAATAATTGAACCACCGTCTCTCCTCCATGGTATTCATCCTATTTTTTAAACTTGGCTTGGTCTTTGACATTGTGGTGGTGCATGAACACCACGTTGCTTTGAAATCTTCTCTTGTCTATGAATTCATGAATAGATGTGTGATCTCTTAACATGGGATAGAAGAAATTTGTGAATAGGGTCAATATTAAGAGTCTCATCCTTCTCCACAATAGTAATGTTTTTTATTTCATTTCATTGATTTCCATCCTCTAAAACATAGTTACATTGATTTTATGGGTTTCAATGAGCTTGGGAATTGCCACATATTGCATGAGACACATGTGGTTTTTGATGAAAATAAGGTGCTTAATGTTTGGATTCATTCATCTTAGGATTTGGACCTCTAACACCTCTATAGCTTTCTTCACCATCATGATATCATATTTATAAGACGCTAATTTATCTCATGATTACAAGTTGCAAATGTAGTTTCCATCCACAGGGCCTTAAATTTACATAGTAATTAAGTCTAAATATTTATTTTTTCTTGGGATTATTGGGTACATGCAAGGGCATATGAACAACTTAAATATGGGAGCTCCTCTTTGGATTGAAACTCATGCAAGCATTTCTAGTTTATAGACTTTTCCTATATTTTTTTGCCTTCCGTTGATTAATATAATTGAGCTTGAAGCTCTCTAGGAATGGTAGATGTCATCTTGGTGAAAATTGGATCATTTTGTTTGTAAAGAAAAATAAAAAACAATGAAAATTCCATTTTGGGTGACTTAGATCTTGTGATCGTATTAGAGAAATTTTGAGGTAAAAAATGGGTCTAAAGAATGTACTATCAAAATCAATTTTAAAAGAACCAATAACATTTTAGATGATTCCATCATCCCTTATAGTTGAGTTGGAATTGTTTGAGTTAAATATGCTTATTTGTCACATTCTAAATGGTGGATGACAACCCATAATTAACCTTGATAGTATTGCAAGTAAAGTACTCTTAATAAAAAATATTTATAAATTACTTTTGAATATAATATAGATGTACTCATAAAATAAAATACTTTTAATTATATAAAAATTAAAGTACTAATTCTAAATTCAAAAACATCACATATTATTTACACTTGATTTTTTAAATTAAATAAAAAAATTCATAAATCATTTCATGTGTATATACAATCATAATAATATACATAAACTCATAATAATATACATAAACTAATGTGAAAATCCAGCCCCATCCCCCACTTACTATGAATATCCCATATATTAGCTTAATTAATATATGGAGTACTTGTGCCCACATAACTCATATATTATTTAAGCTAATATAATATATGGGGCATGAGGTATCCATATATCATATTAAATTAACTAATATATAACATACATGGTATCATACGTACTTTATATATTAGTTAACCTAATATATGGGGTGGCCATAGTACATGGGGTAACTCATATATTATTTAAGCTAATATAATATATGGGGCATGAGGTATCCATATATCATATTAAATTAACTAATATATAACATACATGGTATCATACGTACTTTATATATTAGTTAACCTAATATATGGGGTGGCCATAGTACATGGGGTAAGTGGGTTGTGTCCATATATTTTATTAGCTTAAATATTTGAAGAACATGGTATACGACATATTCCATATATTAGTTAAGTTAATATATGAAGTACTATATATTAGTTGAATTAATATATGGAGTATATGATTATTTCAACCATACACTTTGTATATTAATTAAATTAATATATGAGTATTTATATAAATTAATATATGAGTATTTATATATTAGTTTAATTAATATATGGATATCCAAATATTAGTTATGTAAGAACTGTACATGAATGATGACTTTGTATCAACTCTCAAACAACAAAAGCATATTACTTCAAAGAAAGTATAGTGTGCATATATGTATGGGGAGGGAAGGAAGAGTAAAAAACAAGCGGGAATTGGTGATTTGAACCTTGGGCACATCAATGGCGGAATCTGGATGCTATCCAGAGGTATTGGACCTCCTGTATAGGGTTCTCCTAAGGTTATTTGGATCGGGAAACTGGGGACTACTATGTAGCCGTCCCTTAACTTGAACTCAGTGGAGGCACCATTTCCCTTCATACTTAGTAGAGCGTTTAGTTATCATTTCCACTATCACTTCCTTTCTTTTTTATAGTTTTCTCTTGTATTAACTATGGGTCCTCTGCTCCTCATCTTTCCCGACGGTTTATTTGGGATTACAAAGTAGTTGGTCTCAGATAGAACCTTGTGGAGGCTCCTCTTTTCTCACATCCGACGGAGCTTAGTTTTAGTTGATTACCATATTATCTTGTTCGTTCATTATTTTTCTACCTAGATTGTTTTTGTGGGTCCGGATTTTTCTCGGTTCTTCAACGATTTTTAGTGTGGGCTATCCTTTCCATGGATCGTATCCTTGTAGTGACTCTTTACTCACCTGTTAGTGGAGGCTGTCTTTTTACTTGAAGGGGCAGGTAGGTGGTTGGGTTTCGTTGGATGACTCACTAAGCATTGAAGCAACTTCCCATGGAAGCTGAAGTCAACAACCTGATGGGAGTTGTAGATGAAGACACATGGAGGAGAGAAGGGCTCTTTACCTCAACGGATGTGCTAGAATTTAATACTTCCTTAAAATCTCATCGAGATTCGACACCTATCCGTATTTCTCCAGATTTGACGGTTTTGTCTGGAGAGGCTCCATCCTCGCAACCATTTTGAAATGAACGACCCTTGAACTCTCATGCAGTGCGACCTCAAGAGGGTGCTCATACTATGTTTTCATTTGAAGAACCAGTGTCTAGGTCGGATTGTTTCAGGAAGGCGGTAGGAGGTACTCCCCGAACTTCGGGTGCGAGGAAACCATACTTCTCGGGGGGCAGTAGGTCCAAAGCATGGATTCTGAATCATTGTAAAAGAAAATTGATGTTGGGGGAGGACATCGGTTTGGAGGATACTGTAAGTATTTTTCTCTGCACATTGGTAGGACGCTTCTCTTACATAGAGAGGTGCACTATGCTGTTGGTGGATTGGGTTAGTGAGGTTTGGACCCCGTTGGTGGGTTATGCGCCCGAGGTAGTATTATTAACAAAAGGTTGGTTCAAGTTTAGATTTAGGAAGGCTGATGATGTAGCTCTCATATTGGATAAACTTTGGGTTTATGGAGGCGACAATTTAATGTTAAAACGATGGCACGTCAGTTTCAACCCGGCGCTGGACTATTTTCGACTCAGGAATTTATGGGTGTTACTACCAGGGTTACCGCTCCATTTGTGGAATGTGAGGGCTTTGGAAGCCATTGAAAACATACTGGGTAAGTTTATCAAAGTTGATGAGGTTTTGTTGGGAGCGGTGGATAAAAGGATTTGCAGAGTTCTTGTGGAAATCGATATTCATCTGGGCTTGTTGGAGTCACTAGATATAGTTTGGAGAGGTTACCATTGGTCACAACCTTTGGACTATCTGGGAATTCTATTTAGGTTTTCTCTGTGTATAAAGACCAGAAACCTAAGGAGGGACTGTCAGGGCAGCTCAGATGAGGAATTTTCTGAAGGTACTATGCTAGACAGGACAACTCGGGTCGAGTTGCCTGATGTGGATTTGTGCAGATTTCGTCTGTTTGGTCTGGAGTCCCATGAACCTTCTNTACAATGAAGTTGTGTTTGTTCTATTTTCTTATAAAGTAAAGTGGCTCCATGTATTTTACATGGAAAAGAACTATATATACCAAGCATGCATTATGAAGCCTTGTAATCTATGTATGGTCAATGTGCATGCTAATTTCACAAGAAACTATTGTTAGACATAAACAACCATTTTTTAAGTCATTTACCTATAGACTCTTGATATCAATCTACTCTAGCCAAGACAAATGTCATTTGTGAAGATGTGTTTCATTATTGCTTTGATATCCCCCAATAACTAGGTCAATGAATTCCATCCAAACAATATCGATGTCACTTGGGGTGTAATGCTTGAATATACCATCTACACCATTCTCCAACCTAGCTTGTACGTTGTAATAAATGATAATTAACTCTACCTAGATAATTTTCTTCAACATAATTCTATGAGGAGTGACACTATGTTTGTTATAGTTGTTGTTTCCCTCCATAACATCTCCTTTCTTATCATATGCATTCGATGTGTATTCTTTCACTTTTACAAGGGTTAACATCTATATTTCTATAAAATAAATTGGGGAATGGTGGATCGTTGGGTGGAGATATGTAGAAATGGGTGTTCACATAATTAATAACATGTATCGTTTCAAAATTTGTTCTATTCTATATAGGATAGATATAAAATGGATGTTGTTTTGTCTCATCATTAGTGGTAAATGAAAACATTTTATATTGTCTTTCCAAAATGTGGTTGCACTTGGTATAAATCACCATATAATATAATGTAGACATTACCAAAAAGATTTATAGGAGAATGCAACATTTCATGGAGTTTTCTATTTATATGATAAAACGTATTTATATGATAAAACGTTTGAACACCTAACAATGATGCCTCATAAATAAGTAGAAGGCAAATCTATTCAAATATTTCCAATGTATTTGAACTGAATGACAACAAGTTGGATGATTTACATTGCAAGTTTAGGATACAATATCTGTAACCTTATACCCATAATAAAGGTTAAGTAGAAGCAATAATTGAACCACCGTCTCTCCTCCATGGTATTCATCCTATTTTTTAAACTTGGCTTGGTCTTTGACATTGTGGTGGTGCATGAACACCACGTTGCTTTGAAATCTTCTCTTGTCTATGAATTCATGAATAGATGTGTGATCTCTTAACATGGGATAGAAGAAATTTGTGAATAGGGTCAATATTAAGAGTCTCATCCTTCTCCACAATAGTAATGTTTTTTATTTCATTTCATTGATTTCCATCCTCTAAAACATAGTTACATTGATTTTATGGGTTTCAATGAGCTTGGGAATTGCCACATATTGCATGAGACACATGTGGTTTTTGATGAAAATAAGGTGCTTAATGTTTGGATTCATTCATCTTAGGATTTGGACCTCTAACACCTCTATAGCTTTCTTCACCATCATGATATCATATTTATAAGACGCTAATTTATCTCATGATTACAAGTTGCAAATGTAGTTTCCATCCACAGGGCCTTAAATTTACATAGTAATTAAGTCTAAATATTTATTTTTTCTTGGGATTATTGGGTACATGCAAGGGCATATGAACAACTTAAATATGGGAGCTCCTCTTTGGATTGAAACTCATGCAAGCATTTCTAGTTTATAGACTTTTCCTATATTTTTTTGCCTTCCGTTGATTAATATAATTGAGCTTGAAGCTCTCTAGGAATGGTAGATGTCATCTTGGTGAAAATTGGATCATTTTGTTTGTAAAGAAAAATAAAAAACAATGAAAATTCCATTTTGGGTGACTTAGATCTTGTGATCGTATTAGAGAAATTTTGAGGTAAAAAATGGGTCTAAAGAATGTACTATCAAAATCAATTTTAAAAGAACCAATAACATTTTAGATGATTCCATCATCCCTTATAGTTGAGTTGGAATTGTTTGAGTTAAATATGCTTATTTGTCACATTCTAAATGGTGGATGACAACCCATAATTAACCTTGGTAGTATTACAAGTAAAGTACTCTTAATCAAAAATATTTATAAATTACTTTTGAATATAATATAGATGTACTCATAAAATAAAATACTTTTAATTATATAAAAATTGAAGTACTAATTCTAAATTCAAAAACATCACATATTATTTACACTTTATTTTTTAAATTAAATAAAAAAATTCATAAATCATTTCATGTATATATACAATCATAATAATATACATAAACTCATAATAATATACATAAACTAATGTGAAAATCCAGCCCCATCCCCCACTTACTACTTACTATGAATATCCCATATATTAGCTTAATTAATATATGGAGTACTTGTGCCCACATAACTCATATATTATTTAAGCTAATATAATATATGGGGCATGAGGTACCCATATATCATATTAAATTAACTAATATATAACATACATGGTATCATACGTACTTTATATATTAGTTAACCTAATATATGGGGTGGCCATAGTACATGGGGTAAGTGGGTTGTGTCCATATATTTTATTAGCTTAAATATTTGAAGAACATGGTATACGACATATTCCATATATTAGTTAAGTTAATATATGAAGTACTATATATTAGTTGAATTAATATATGGAGTATATGATTATTTCAACCATACACTTTGTATATTAATTAAATTAATATATGAGTATTTATATAAATTAATATATGAGTATTTATATATTAGTTTAATTAATATATGGATATCCAAATATTAGTTATGTAAGAACTGTACATGAATGATGACTTTGTATCAACTCTCAAACAACAAAAGCATATTACTTCAAAGAAAGTATAGTGTGCATATATGTATGGGGAGGGAAGGAAGAGTAAAAAACAAGCGGGAATTGGTGATTTGAACCTTGGGCACATCAATGGCGGAATCTGGATGCTATCCAGAGGTATTGGACCTCCTGTATAGGGTTCTCCTAAGGTTATTTGGATCGGGAAACTGGGGACTACTATGTAGCCGTCCCTTAACTTGAACTCAGTGGAGGCACCATTTCCCTTCATACTTAGTAGAGCGTTTAGTTATCATTTCCACTATCACTTCCTTTCTTTTTTATAGTTTTCTCTTGTATTAACTATGGGTCCTCTGCTCCTCATCTTTCCCGACGGTTTATTTGGGATTACAAAGTAGTTGGTCTCAGATAGAACCTTGTGGAGGCTCCTCTTTTCTCACATCCGACGGAGCTTAGTTTTAGTTGATTACCATATTATCTTGTTCGTTCATTATTTTTCTACCTAGATTGTTTTTGTGGGTCCGGATTTTTCTCGGTTCTTCAACGATTTTTAGTGTGGGCTATCCTTTCCATGGATCGTATCCTTGTAGTGACTCTTTACTCACCTGTTAGTGGAGGCTGTCTTTTTACTTGAAGGGGCAGGTAGGTGGTTGGGTTTCGTTGGATGACTCACTAAGCATTGAAGCAACTTCCCATGGAAGCTGAAGTCAACAACCTGATGGGAGTTGTAGATGAAGACACATGGAGGAGAGAAGGGCTCTTTACCTCAACGGATGTGCTAGAATTTAATACTTCCTTAAAATCTCATCGAGATTCGACACCTATCCGTATTTCTCCAGATTTGACGGTTTTGTCTGGAGAGGCTCCATCCTCGCAACCATTTTGAAATGAACGACCCTTGAACTCTCATGCAGTGCGACCTCAAGAGGGTGCTCATACTATGTTTTCATTTGAAGAACCAGTGTCTAGGTCGGATTGTTTCAGGAAGGCGGTAGGAGGTACTCCCCGAACTTCGGGTGCGAGGAAACCATACTTCTCGGGGGGCAGTAGGTCCAAAGCATGGATTCTGAATCATTGTAAAAGAAAATTGATGTTGGGGGAGGACATCGGTTTGGAGGATACTGTAAGTATTTTTCTCTGCACATTGGTAGGACGCTTCTCTTACATAGAGAGGTGCACTATGCTGTTGGTGGATTGGGTTAGTGAGGTTTGGACCCCGTTGGTGGGTTATGCGCCCGAGGTAGTATTATTAACAAAAGGTTGGTTCAAGTTTAGATTTAGGAAGGCTGATGATGTAGCTCTCATATTGGATAAACTTTGGGTTTATGGAGGCGACAATTTAATGTTAAAACGATGGCACGTCAGTTTCAACCCGGCGCTGGACTATTTTCGACTCAGGAATTTATGGGTGTTACTACCAGGGTTACCGCTCCATTTGTGGAATGTGAGGGCTTTGGAAGCCATTGAAAACATACTGGGTAAGTTTATCAAAGTTGATGAGGTTTTGTTGGGAGCGGTGGATAAAAGGATTTGCAGAGTTCTTGTGGAAATCGATATTCATCTGGGCTTGTTGGAGTCACTAGATATAGTTTGGAGAGGTTACCATTGGTCACAACCTTTGGACTATCTGGGAATTCTATTTAGGTTTTCTCTGTGTATAAAGACCAGAAACCTAAGGAGGGACTGTCAGGGCAGCTCAGATGAGGAATTTTCTGAAGGTACTATGCTAGACAGGACAACTCGGGTCGAGTTGCCTGATGTGGATTTGTGCAGATTTCGTCTGTTTGGTCTGGAGTCCCATGAACCTTCTTGACTAACTTAAGAGGATTCGCTCACGGGTAAGATAAAGTCCATCTGTCCATCCCATTTTTCATCTTTAACCTCTTGGGAGAGAATCTTTCTGGACTCCTCCAGTACTCTTGAAGTGTTAGCGGGTAACAAACCGGTCACGATTTTTGGTCAAGACCAAAATGTCATTTCCTCCGAGGACCCACCTGTGAGGGTCTGGGTTGGGGGGAACTCTTCCTTTGATACTATGTGTGATAATAGGGGCATTAGTGTCTATCCTCCAAAACTTTCAGAGGAAGTGTTTATTAATAACATTGATAAGCCGCGAGGACTGGACTCTTCGCAAGGGGACCTAGACTGCCACACATGCACTACAGATACTTTCTACCCTCCAGGTTTTAGGGAGTCAGAAGTGGGGGATAGTGCTATTGGGGAAGTTCTAGAGAGACTTGTACCTTATTATAAAGAGGCTTTGTCACCAGTCCATTTACCGATTTTTCAGGGGAGGTCTGTCTACCAAAACTCAGGGTCTGAGGGGGACCAGAACTTGTCAGATTTAAAGGGCCTAAAGCTGGGAAAGGAGTATACCTGGTCGAAGGGTTAGGGGTAGAAATTTCCCCTATAAAAACACAGAGTGTGAGAAAAAGGAAAGAGAAATTGGAGATACCTTTCGAGGTTTCAGTTATACCTGTCATTGCAGAAATTGGGGCGCTTAGAGGCATGAAAGCCCTGGCAAGAGAAAATCCATGATTATTCTCTCTTTAAACATTAGAGGGGTGGGGGGGACCCTGAAATCTATCTCTCACCGAATACTTATAAGGAGGACTACTCCATACATTATTTTTCTACAAGAAACTATGGTGGAGGATACAAAGGCTCGAGACTTTATGAATTCCTTTTGTCCAATCTGGCTTTCCTATGCTGTAAGTGCTATTGGAACATCGAGGGGTTTGTTAGTATCTTGGAATCCATTAATTTTTTACTTGTGTCCTT
>JZKD02S0807052.1:0-14523 GCA_000966675.3 Picea glauca | reverse complement strand
TGGGAGTTAACCTAACTCAACAGAGAATTAGAAGGAAAAGTATAAGTAAGAGGCTGGGGTGCACCTATTACTCATTCTGGTTTTGGATTAGCATTTACTATTGCTCTTGAGCATTTAGTTTGGGGGTTTTGCTGTACAAACCCTTGTGAGAAACTCAGTGGTGAAATATCCACTCACCTTGTTCCGCAGCTTGGTCTCAGGGATGAAAGACTCCTCCACACCATTCTAGTCTCAGCCCATCTCCATCTAGCACTTTAGAAGGTAGAAAGTCGTACTGTTCTTGTGTTTCCAACAAGGGCACACCATCATCTGGAGGGAAGTTCGATCCATCTTATACTGAGGGCCTGGGGCCATTCCGACAGTTGGGTTTTGTTTGCAGGGGCATGACCATCAGTTTGAGGGATTTTCTAGAGGGTTATCATCATTCTACATTTGTCTACAGATTGGGACGTCTTGGAGCCATAGGGGACGTCCTGTAATTCAATAAAACTTAGATCTAGGGATATTTGCTTGAGATCTGAGTCCAAAACGTCTCCCACGGGATTCTCATAGCCTGATCTATATTCTTGGAGAGTTTCAGAGCATTTGGAGGCCTCCTTCATGAGGGTTGAACTAGCTAGGGTTTCAGTCATCCAGTGGGGCACCCCATTCAGTGGGAAATTCATATCTATGGGGTTTGAGAGTGGATTTGGGAATTTGGACATCTGGGTTGTCCTTACAGTTGCCCAATCTATCATTTGGCATATTTCTCGGGATGAGTGGACACTTTTGGTAGCAGGGAAGAATTATTGAGGGCTTCAGCATTCTAGTAGGACGTGGCACTTTCCAACTTGGAGGTTGAGCATTAGTACGGCTCAGATCTGCTTGATTCAGTCTTCATTGTATATCCAGCCTTTGGAGGCTTATTTTGTATTGTCGGGATCATTTTGTAGAAGCTCATATCTATTGCTTGTACGACCATCTGAGGTTTANAGTTGTCCTCTAAATTTGACATGAAGGATCTTGGTGCTTCAAATTTCATTTTGGGCATGGAAACTAAAAGAGATCGGAAAAAGAGGAAACTATGGTTAAATCAGAGAAAATATGTCGAGACAATATTGCAGAGGTTTAATATGTAGGAATGTAAACCAATCAAGGTTCCTATTCTTGTTGGTGTAAATTTATTTGTGGATCAGTGTCCTAAGACACATGAAGAGGAGGAGGACATGTCTTTTGTTCCATATGCGAGTGCATTTGGAAATTTGATGTATGCAATTGTTTGTACTAGACCAGACATTGCATATACAGTGGGAGTTTTGAGCAGGTATATGTCAAAACTAGGGAAGGAGCATTGTACAAGAGTAATAAAGGTTTTCAGGTATTTGCGTGGCACTGCTATCTATGGATTGTGATACCAAGGAATACTGGGATTGGATAGAGTGATGGATATACATGGCTTAGTGGATGCTGACTAGGCTGGAGATCTAGATCATAGGAGATCTACAAGTGGGTATGCATTTAACTTGTTTTGAGGAGCAATAAGTTGGATGAGCAAAAGAGAGGATGTAGTGGCACTTTCAACTACAAAAGATGAATTATGGAAACCACCCATACAAGTAAGGAATAAATATGGTTAAAAAGATTGTGTTTAGGTATTGGGTTGGTACAACAAGCTATAAGGATAGATTGTGATAGTCAGAGTGAAATTTTTCTGGCGAAGAACCCGACTTATCATTCAAAGACAAGGCATATTGATATTCAATATCACTTTGTGAGAGACATAGTTGAAGAAAATAAAGTATTGTTGATGAAGGTGGACACTTTGAATAATGTTGCAGATTCATTAAAAAAATCTGTGAGCACTGAGAATTTCTCTTGGTGTAGAAGATCCATGGGCATTGTTGACTATGTAACCCTGTAACCCCCTGTATGCAAAGAAAACAAAAAGTGGGAGAATGTTGGGTACGTGTTATATTCTTTGCACGAGAAGTAGTGTTTGCGTTGAACCAGGCGTGCAAGGGGGTTTGAGGGGAAAAATCCCCCCACATGGGGGTTCGGGGGCAGTGCCCTCGATAATTTTTTTTCTTTGGGAAACATGTCATTTTTTTCCTCGTTTTTCATGTTGCCTCGATTTTTGTGTCCATTGTTGGGTGGTTTTTCGGCACATGGTTTTTTTTTCAATGGTTTTCTATTTTTGGTTAAAGAATTAGGGTTGTTGACTAATACAAGTCATTGAGTTAGGGTTTTGGATGCTGTTGGTTCCTATATGTATATTGTTTTGTAAAAAATGTATCACTATGAATGAATATAAAATATGTTAGTTTTCCCAGTTTGGATTTCCAGTGGAAAAATCTCTATGTAATGTTTGTATTTTCCATTGTATCTTTTCTGTTCTTTTACTGAAAATTTGTTTGCAGTAAATATTGTACAAGGTTAAAATATACACATGTGCTTGCAAAAAAATAAAGTTAATGTACGTATATAAATGACCTTTTTTTAAATCAATTCAAATTTTGCTGAAGTTTAAATAATTGAGTAAAGATATATAAAAATATATATAATTTGATAAATAACATATAATGTTTTGTAAAAGATAATTTTGTCGAGTTATTGTTTTACTGATACAATGTTTAACACAAACGTATATTTCTTTTCTAAAAAATCTATATTGATATAGGAAGGGTTACTATCCTAGCAAGAGTTTAGAAGGGTGAAACAAATTTCAAATTCTAAAAGATCACTTTGTTAGTATTAACATTTATAAGAGTTTTAAATTTCTTTATTTTGTTTAGTTTATTAATTGAGTTTTAGGGATGTAAAATATTTTTATGAAAAGTGGTGGCAGGAGTGGGGGAGTATCCATGATCTTGGAGGAACATCAATCATTTCATTTGGTTGGAGCCTTGGATAATTATCAAACAACTTGGCAGAAGCATATGTCCTTTTGTGTGGTCTTATTGTTGTCCACAAAGAAAATATAGAGCCCTCTCAACATTTAAGGATTCAATGATAATGATTAAGATAATGATAAGTAAATCCATTCCTTAGGGACACAAATTAAAAAATATCATTGCTCAGATCAAGTTGGAAGTCAACTCTTTTGTCAAAGTCTCTTACTTCCACACTAGACAATCATTGGGCTAAACAAGCCACCTAACTAAGTATTGRCACCTTATTAAAAAATGGGGGTCATGAATCCATGTTTACACCCTAAGTATCTTGGTTAAGTGGGTTTTGATATTYATTTATTAAGTGCATGAGGRAAATCTCTACAATGCAACGMCAAGTCTTTGGGATGGATGATATGAGGACATATATCACCCCTAACAACATGTGAAAGGAATTATGGTTCATGGTAATTGAATGTACAACCATTTTTTTGGTACATGCTCTATCAAATAATGGSTTGGTCAAGGTATGCAGTCGGGTGCTATTCCRAYTGATCTAGYAGTGTGCCTAGCCATTTGGTGAGTAAATCCATAAGCCTTGGGTGGTTTGTTGGCCTTTTMTTTCTTTGGATTTGTTTTATTCACACAGTGGCTTATTCTGAGAGMAAGGTATTAGGGATTTCCTAGTATCTACCTCTATGACTCTTCTGTACTATTTTATTAGCTTKTCATTGTTGTGGCTCTCTGTTTTTTTTCTTTCCCATTGACACATTTTGTATGATTTTTTTCTGGGRGAATCAKGTGTTGTTTGAATATTGGAATCTGTGTGTCACTTTAGGTGTTTTTGTTGAGAAAGTATGYAAGCGGTTAGTGGTGGATTTTGTTGTTTTGCTCMTGTGGAATCCCATGGTGAATTTTKTTGTTTGGCTCCTRTGGAATCCCATGTCTCTTATCAAAAGTGTTATCTTTGGTTATCGGGCTTGTTTCAAACTTGGTACTCTGCTTATTTTTKCTACCTTTAGCTTAGACCCTTTGGAAATTGTTAGTGGTAKATTGGTAATTATAAAGGATTATAATTTCATAGTAGATTGGGAGAATTTATTTGCAAAGACATCGTTCTTGGACCTTGATTGTAGGAATGGAAATTTCTCATCGTCCTCGGATTCTATGAAAGAAACTCTAGCTTTCGGGCATAGTGGATTCCTAATTGATAATTAAATCCTTGAATTTTGGACCCATAACAGTCTTGGTTTCATACTCCTTGTTTATTTAACCATAAATATTRGAATTATCTTTGTCTCTTCACATCATMTTTATTGTGCAGGTTTGATCAATATGGAGAACAATGATGTGTTGGAGTCGAGTTATGAAATGACAYGATGACCTCATTCAATCCATCAAAATYACATTACTCTCGACGTCTTCAAAATTCAATGAGAATGAGMATTTATGCTTCAACCAACAAGAAAACAACATGAGACTATTAGTGCAACAAAGGAAAAGGATCAATATCCTCGAAGTAGAGTGCGACATGATTCACAATATAGCACTTAATCATCASAAGGAATATTTATCAATGGCATCAAATAATAGGGACACATAGAATTCATCTGTAACTGAGTTCAAGGACGAAGATGCAATCCACTAGCCAAGAGACCTAATGGAGATAGAGAAATAAAGCTCCTAGTAGACCAATGATGGGAAAGAAGAAGCAGGGAGTGCTCAATTTTATCATTAATATCATGTATTTCAAAGTTATATGCCTTTTAGGTGTTTTTGTGAAGTAGGCCACATATAGGCCAACCTAGGATATCTACTTTTTAACATGTTGTAATATTGTATTTGTAACCTCAAACAAATGTTAAATTTTGCAAAAGACTCTTTGAACCAACACTATGTAATTCATTGCTAGCCTCAACTATAGCTTTTTTAATTATAATATAAATTTTGTTTCAATTAAATTAAAAAAATGAAAATTTTGTAAAGAAAATTAGGTAGGTAGGTATGGGAAAGAGAAAGGGATTAGTGAAAGACAATTTAGAAAAAAATATATATTTTTTAGCCTTTCAAGGAAACCAAATGTATTCTATGATTTCATACTTGAAAATCGATTATAAAGTTTTTTTCTTGGAAAAATAAGTTATATGGTTTTCCTAAAATGTAGGTTGAGGAAACAACAATATCTACGATGGGTAGGGAAGACAACACAAATTCCATGAGGGTGGTAGTTGCTACTAAATCCCCATGTAAAGAATAAACAGGATACAACTCTGACAACTTCAATTTCGATAAGGAATTAGCTCTCATTTGAAACATTGAACATCGAATTTCTCCTTTAAATCTTGACCATCTAATTTCTAATTTTTCATTTGTCATTTTAAACCCTTCTCTATGGCTATGGCATGACCTTAAAAAGAAAAAAATGGAAAAAAGTAGAACTGAGAACCATTTTTCAATAGATCAACAATAAAATGTACACTTATATGTAATATTAACATTTGTTTATTAAATATATGAATGAAATATTAACGTTTGCTTATTAGATCTTGAGAGGATCATATTCCTTTATCTTACTACTCTTCTAACAACTATAAAATGTAACTTTTTCCTTTATTATAAATAATAAGTTGTATTTTCCATATATATAATTTTTTCAATATAATATATCCTCTCACACTATCTTTCGTGTAATATAATGTATTTACTTTCTTTTTATACATTTTGACATTTCTAATATTTTTAATCACAATATTTTTATGACTATCTCTAACAACCTATACATAATGATATAGAAATATATTAAATGGTAAGTAAATTATGATAATTGTTTGTATGCTTTTTCATTTTACATTTAACGATTAGTTTTTTTAAAAGTTGTAGTTTAAACGTTCTATGAAATGATTTTTTTTTTGACAATATTTTCTGGGGACTTTTTCTTAAATCTAACGAGAAATTGTTAGATCTGCGAGTGATTATTTCTATATAATCCAAGTGCCCTAGAGGTTTTTCAGCATGGTGAATCCATTTATGCATTCATAAATGGATTAAAAAAAAATGATTTCGTGTAGATTTATGTCATCGAATTCCGACAAAAAAACTATTTCATAGAACAATTAAACAACACCTTTTTAAAATACACATATATTAACTAGAAATACACTAACTATTAAATAAATCATGATACTTACTAATTTTATATACTTTAAAACTTTACATTTTTTAAATCATTGATACTTTTAAGATACAATAATGGTGAAACAACTATTATTATCAATAAGAAGTAAAGTTTCAAAAATGCTATGATAATATATAATAATTATGTTGGCCCTTAACCAGGTTTGGAGGAAACGCTAGTCATGTTTGACCATTTTTGGGACTTTGACAAGCTGGTCGAAGACAAAGTGCCTAGGTGAAGCGGAGATCACAAGATCTCGCCCTTTTTGTGGGATTTTTGGGTTTTAAGGTTTATGTAATGGGTATGGGATGTCAGCCCATGAGTTTACCCATGCTTAGGCCTCTTTTGTAATGTATAAATACATAGCTAGGTCATGTAAGAAGTAGACCTAGTAGGCGAATGGCTTAGTGCTAATGTTAGCTATGTGCAAGAAGATGTGTTAAGACTTGCATAGCTAAGTGCAAGTGTTTTGTAAGTTCTTTGTGTGCAGACTGTGTAAGGTTTTGTGCTTTGACCTAACTCGGGGAAGGAGGATCTGGCGAGGTGGGCGCAGATTGCATGTCCTCTACAGAGTTGGCATTGTGGCTTGGTGCATGTAAGAGGATTGGAAGAGACTAATAAAGAAGAAGAAGAGTTGGTGGACGCAGCCCCACACTAGGGTGAACCATGTATATCCTGTCTCGATGTGCTTTGTGCTATGGTGTTCATGTTGTTTATGTATTTACTTACTTAGTATAATGATCTTTATGCATGACAAACAAGATCCATTGATGCTTAGTTATTTATATATGAATGAATGCTAGATCTGCTATGATGTTATGTGCTAATGGTTAGATAAGCTTGTTACTGCGCTGATCTATAATTAGGGTTTTAACCTACGATGTGAATAAGACTTAAATACTAATGAATGTTAATTGCTAAGTGCTCTGTTAAGTATTGTAATCACAGATCTATGTCCCATCTAGGTTGTAGACACTTGAGTCCTGCAACCCCCCCTGCCTCTACCTTAGGTGAGACTTCATCTACTTCGCAGGTGTTGCCGAAAGGGACGGTAGTTAGGGTTTTTTTGGTGCATTGTTGAAGCGTTGAACCTTGGGTATGTCTATGCTCCAACAAATGGTTTCGTTACCAGGACTTGAAACCGTGATTACTGGGAACTGAAGAAAGATTTGTGCGTAGATATGTTGTTGTAGTGCGCAGTAATCTACTTGACTTGTGAAGCTCTTTGTTAAGAAGGGAACCAGATATGAAGAAAAGAGGTAAGATATTAAATCTTTGTGCTCTAGTAAAGGTAAGATAAGTGGAAATGTTTTCTTCGAAAGTATGAATCTAGGTATGTTAGATAGATCTTGTCCTAGTATGAAAACTAGGGCACAGCTAGAAGAAAGAGTTGATCTGAATAAATTTGATAGAGTTAGTGAAAGATATGTTATTCCTATGCATAGAAAGAATTTTTGGACTAACAAGTGGATGCAAGACCCTAGAAAGAATTTGTGCAGATTATAGGTCCATCACCATGATTCTAGTGCGTAGTAAAAGAAAGGTTGGGGATCGTTTAAGAGAAAGAGAGGATTGACTCTTTGTTATAGTTGCAGAAGACCAGGACATCTTTCTAAGGAATGCCCTGGTATAGGTCCTATTTGTCTTTGTTGTAAAGCTTTTGATCATGAGGTTTTGGATTTCCCTAGAATGATTGCTAAAGTCGAAAAGATGAATATGAGAAAAGAAAACTATGAAGAAGGTCAAGAAACCAAAGATATGATAGAAAACCAAAAAGAACTAGAGCATATGTTATTACAGATGAAAGAAACATTGAATGATCATAGAGATATCAGTTTACCAGAGATCTTAAAAGAGAAGGAGTGCATAGAAACAAAAATAGGAGACTTCGACATCGACTGTGTTCTGGATGAAGAAACATAGGTGAATATTATGATAGAAAGCACTTGGGAAATTTTGGGAAAGCCCTCTATGATTCCTTCATTAAGAGGGATAGGATTGTTTAAAGGAAATATGATAACCTTATGTGGAAGACTTACTCATGTACCTATGATAGCCGATGGAGCATCAACTGAAGAAGAATTTGAGGTCATTAATTTTGTTGAGAATAGTACTCCTTTTGCACTTATGTTAGGAAAGCCCTAGATTTAGAAACATCAAATCCGAAGGAAAAAAAAAGAGGAATCCATAGAACGGAAAAAGAAAGAATTAAGAGACTTCATGGCTAATAAAATAGACAATACACTTCACAAGACATCTCATTACATTTCTTCTACTTATTTATATAGTTCTATCTACCTCCCAAGAACATTCTAGAGAAGAGAATTTCTAGTAGGTGGAACCTTCTAGTAAGACTTTTTACAGTTATTTCTTTCACACTACTACATGGGCCTTATTTACTAGAGATGAAATCCCTACATAATAACATATATATGTACTTAGGCGGCTAGGGTAGGACCCTGACATGCCTTCCTCCTTAAAAAGAAACATTGTCCTCAAGGTTGGAGATGAGGTAATTTCAAAAGGATCTCAGTTGGTTCCTATGTGGCATCCTTGAATGGTGTATCCTTCCACTGTATCAAGACCTCTTGCAAAGTGTGCTAGTTGAGACGATGTTGTATTTTTTCAATGATGGCCTGCTACAACCAAATGGAACCTTCCTCATCAGTTCTGAAAGGCTAGTTTGAATATGGAAATTATATCTAAGCGCTTTCTTTAAGCAGGAGAGATGAAATATTCGATGGATTTTAGAGTGGCTTAGAAGTTCCAATTTGTAAGACACTAGCCCAATAAATTTGAGGACCTTATAAGGGCCAAAAAACATTGGAGAAAGATTCTCATGGTGGTTTTCTTTGAGACTTGCTACTTATAATACTGCATACACAGTAACACCTGATCCTGTTCTTCAAAATGGTGTTTAGAACAATGTTTTTTATCGTGTTGCTTCATCTGATTTTGAGCCATTACTCGATTATCCTTGAGAATGCAGAGAATGTCGGCCCAAGCTATCATATTTTTTTTCGATCTCCTGCACCTTAGAGACTCCAAGTAAGTAGGATAGTACTAATCGGGGATTTTGGCCATAGAAAACCTTAAAGGGAGTCATTTGAGTGGCACCATGATAAATTGTATTGTACCACCATTTGGCTATGGGTAACCACTAAACCCATTAGAATTGTCATTCTCAAGTAAAACACTTGAAATATGCTTCCAAACACTTGTTGATAAATTCATTCTAACCATCAATATGGGGGTGATAGGTGGTGCTAAGATTCAATTGAGTGCCATAGAGTTAAAACAACTCTTGCCAAAAATTGCTAGTGAAAGTGGGGTCATGGTTTGGCATAATAGATTGCAACATACCATGGAGTTTAAATATATTATTAATGAATACTTTAGCGATCATGGAGGATTTACAGGTGTGTTGTATATCACAAATGTGAGCATATTTGGAAAGGATATCGACCACAACCATGATGAAAAATTTACTTCCAAATTTGGATAACCCCACAATGAAGACCATAGAAATCTCAACCCATATAGTTGGTGGAATGAGTAAAGGTTGTAGTTCCCCTAGATGTTTCACTATTTCTCCCTTTTGTAGTTGGAAAAGGTCACATTCAACCACAAAATTGTGGATGTCCTTGTTCATTCCTTCCCAAAAAAATGATTGTGTAATCGTTTCATATGTTTTGTGAAAGCCAAAATGACTTGTTGTTGGAGAGGGATGGAGTTCACATAACATTGTTGATTTAAAGGTGGATTTCTTGTTCAAATACATATTCCATTTATATAAAATCTCTTCATTTTTACAAGTGTATCCATGATATGCATGGGGTTCCATTTGAATTTGTTGTGTCAAGCGATAAATCTTTAGATCTATGAACCATTCTTTATGGGCGTCATTAAACTAGTCTGCTACAATGAGGGAGAGTGAAAAGAGGGACCCTTCCTCTGCATTCTTTCAAGAAAGAGAATCTTTTACCACATTCTCATTTCCCTTATTATTAATTATCTCATAATCACATCCCAACATTTTGGTGAC
This sequence comes from Picea glauca, assembly GCA_000966675.3. NCBI lineage: Eukaryota > Viridiplantae > Streptophyta > Pinopsida > Pinales > Pinaceae > Picea > Picea glauca. The sequence continues at coordinate 4,436 of JZKD02S0807052.1, read as the reverse complement.
CCATTTCTATTGCCAAGGGACAAAATCCTTTCTTTGAAAAGTATTTCATGTTGTGATGATATTTTTTAATCTAGAATCATGCCTAAGCAAGTATGGATGTAAAAAATCCACATCATGCAATAAAACCATCATATCTTTCTCATAAGTGGTTTGTTGTTAAAGGTCAATGGTCTTCCCTATCACATGAGTGTTGCTTCAATGCCTTTACGATAGGAATCACACTCCAAGACAAAGGTCTTCGTGAAGTTTGGTAGAGAAAGTGATAGGGTTGTACACATAGCAATATTCAAATCCCAGAAGGCTTGGTATACGAATTCATTCCAACTAAAAGCATTTTTTTAATCAAGGATGTGAGGGGATATGCAATCTTACCATAAATCCTAATGAAACTTTTGTAGTAACTAGCGAGAACAATAAAAACTCTTAAAATTTTAAGAGTGTTGGGACATGGCCAAACCTTCATGGCTTCAATTTTCTTTGAATCCGCATGTACACCATCATTACTAAAAATATGTCTCAAATATTCCACTTTAGAGACACTAAAGGCACATTTGGACCTCTTGAGAAAGAGTTGATGATTAATAAGAATTTGTAAGATCTGATCCACATGGGTGACATGGGCATGCCAAGTTTTACTGTAGATCAAGATGTCATAAAAAAAGACAAGGATGAAATCACATAGAAAGGGTTAAATTTTTTTATTCATGAGACTCTGGAAGGTGGAAGGTGCATTGAAAAGGACAAAGGGAATCATCAAGAACTTGTAATGGGCTTTAAGAGTGAAAAAAATAGTTTTGGGAATATTTTCCTTCTTTGTGTGCATTTGGTGATAGTTGGAACAAAGATCAAGTTTGGGGAAGAATTAGGTGCCTTTGAGCTCATCCAAAACATTGTCAATGATGGGAATGGGGAACTTATCCTTGACTATTATTTTGTTGAGATCTCTAAATTCAAGATACATGTGCTAATTGTCTTCTTTCTAAAGGACCATGAAAATGGGTGATGAATAATGATTGGTACTAGGGGAGATGACACTAAGGACTAGCAATACCTAAACTATCTTTTCGATTTCATTTTTTGGGAAAAATGGATGGTGATAAGGGCATACATTGGGTGAGAGGATACCTAGTATGAGAGGAATAGAATGATCATGCTCACCTCAGGAAGGTGGTATGCCTTGGGTATTTCAAGGATATATTGGTGTTTGGCCAAAACTAACTAGATGTCAAGATGGATGGGTTGAAAAGGTGTCTCAAAGTCTTGAATGACATGGAATTGGGCCACAATACCTCAATTCCATTTTTTAATAAGCTTTTCCATATGATGGGAGCTAGTGGCCTCTATAGAACCGACTATGATTCCTTTGAAAGTGTAGTGATGCTTCTCTTGCCAGAAACTCATGTATAACTCATGGGAATCCATGGTGATTCATTGGTGATGGGACCTATTATCCATAACCATTCAACACCCAAAACAATGTATGAACCACCCATTTCAATATAAAACATGTGGGTTTTCAAGGAATAATCACCCATTTCAAGCCACACATTTTCACAATCACCACCACATTTCATGGAATTTCCATTAACAATCATGATCTAGAAGTTTTTCACAACATGGATATAGTAGTGTGTTTCTTGGGCTACATTTCAGTGAATGAAATTATGGTTGTTACCACTATCAATTAAGATAATGGATTTGTGATTTTTTTATGTATCCAATCAATTTGAGGGTTTGGGAAGCCAAAATACTAGTCAAGGCATGTAGGGAGATCTATAGTTCCACATATTGCATAAACAATTAGAGGAATGTCTTCAACAATGGAGGCATATTATCCTAAGGTTCATCTTCATCATCCAAAATGTTCTCTGAGATGGCCATAAAGAGTTTTTTCTCCTTACCTTTATGTTTGAGAAAATATTTCTCATCACAATTGTAGTAGAGACCTTTAAGTTGGAACTTCACAATTTCAAAATGGGTTAACTTATGGATCTTGAGGGGTAGAGAGGCCGGAGAGGGATTGGTAGTAGTAATTAGGGTTTTAGATGAGAATTCAAAAATTCAAATCACAATCATTTATGTAGGAATTTCATGGATTGGAAGTAGGGAGTAGGGTTTTGAGGATCACGAGGACAAGGGAGTGCCAACTATTATATCTCTCTGATATACATGCAGGATCCAATAGTATTAATCAACCAAATTTATTAGGGAACTAACTAATGAGGCTCAACCGTACCTTTAGCCATACTACCATATTACCCAATTATTAGAGAGTAATATCCTCTGGTGTTTTTCTTTGTGCCACTATAGCAAAAATACGGTTGATCAACTTATCTAAAGCTAGTTGTAGGTAACCTAGGGGAATTTTGATATACCTTAGGGTACATGGAGTGAAATTATGTATATAGGTGTTGTTTGATGTGGTACTGCTTAAAGGGGTAAAAAAAAGGGTTACAAGGGTATCCAAATAGGTGAAACCACTTGTATTTCCCACATGTATTCTTCCCCTACCATATATTTACCCATTGAAAAACAATCATTGTGTTATTTATACACATCATAATATATCTATAGCTTGAAAAAAATGCTCTAAATTATGGTCTCAAGAAAGTGCTTATAGATTAGTAAATTGAAATATGTAGAGTCTAAATAAATATATTTTATGTAGTTTTATTGCAGAAACAAAAGATTGCAACCACAATAGCCAAATAAAGAACTATAATACCAAAAAATGTTAGATACCTTTATTAAAGAGAGAAATGTTCACTTGTCTCTTTGAGGGGGAAATCTCCATTTGAGTAGAGATTCGATTACAATATACATTTTAGTAGAGCTTTGATTACAATATAATTCACAAGACATGTCATTACAATTCTTCCACTTCTTTCTATAGTTCTATATACCTCTTAGGAATGTTTTAGAGAATGAACTTTCTAGTAGGGAGAACCTTCTAGTAATCCTTCTTACAATTATTTCTTTCATGCTACTACATGGGCCTTATTTACTAGACATGGCCTCCATACATAGAAATGTATCCATCTACTTAGGGGGTTAGGGTAGGAACCTAACATGAATATTTCCCCTCGATGACTTATTCTCTTACTAGCCTCAACAAGGGATGATACATTTGAAGACACACCCATAGGGGGGGAGGGGTGTTATAACTCAAAATGTCACTTCTATGCATCATTGATGTTGCCCTACTCATTCATACATCTGCCAACCCTTTTTTCCATAGTTCTTCTAAAAAAAAAAATTCTTTCATGGCATACGTGCCTTGATGTATATGCAGGGCACATACATACACTAGTTGCATGCCTAAAATCCTGCGTACATATGCTTGCTGCATAACTAGAAGCATGTGTGTAGTCTAAAAAGTGACAAAATATATAAAATCCATGCTTTCCGGTGGAGTTTACGGGATATCTTAGGTTTTGCAACCATATTACCTCTTGTATCCCTTCTCGAAACAAATTAACAATCATTTTCTCATATAAAAAGGGCCCTAGGGGGATCATTTAGAGATATCAAACTATTGGCAAGACAACTATGCCAAATTTTCTTCCTTGTATTCCAAGCGTTCTGCATTCTTCTCTAAGTTTCATCCTCAACATTCCCTTCCATCCATCCTCCTTATACCATCTATCCCTTTCCCTTATATTTGCTAGTTGGTGGTGAAAATAGTATTGGGAATGGTGCACTTGGATACAAAGTAGAGGAACCCATGTGAGGTTCGTGGAGCGATGCCAACAAAATTTAGGTTGTAACTTCCTATTTTGTTATTAATAAAAGAAAAAACTTCTTGTCCCAAATATTTATGTCTATGTGTTCTTTTTTATGAATTTTTTCATGAATAACTAACCCTTTAGATGATCATGACAATTAAACATGTGTTGTTATAGTTTGTTCTGTAACATTGTTTCAGGCCAGCATTGGGAGGAGGCCTACAATATTGGAAGGGACAACAACCAGAAGGGATCGACAACAACCGTAAGGACTTAAGGTACACATTTTTATATTCTGTCTTTTAGGGTGTCAAGGCTCTGCATAATCGATAGACCTAGATTAAGGGGATTTTCCCCATAGCAAGGGGGTGGTTCCACTCCTAGGGGGAGTTTACCCTTTTAGCCTTTTCACAATGGCCCAAATGTCTAATGAGATATGGAACTTGGGTGGAGATAGTATGAGACCTACCTCTCAACCATTTAAGCTATGATGTTACTTATTAGTAAATTGAAATGTGAAAAGAAAAAATAATAGATTTTACCTAGGTTTATTACCTGAATGACATATTGCAACCAAAATAGCTAAATAAAGAACTAAAATACCACAAAATGCTATACCTTTATTGATTAGGGAAATGTTCACTTGCCTCTTCAAGGGGACAACCTTCAATTGAGTAGAGATCCAATTACAATATGCTTCACAAGACATCT
>JZKD02S0807040.1:210144-223187 GCA_000966675.3 Picea glauca | reverse complement strand
AACACTAAGGAGGCACTTAAAACATCCCATGTACTTGGCTTGGAGAGGGAGAACTGGTTAACTGAAGTCAAGGGACTCTTGACACCTGAAAATAGCTCTGAAACAATGGTTTTGAGGGTGAGCACTCCCCTATATCAGCCTTAGGAGAGTTGGCGCCCCCCTACAAGGATTCAGGGAGCATTATAACGCTCTCTTGCCCTTTTACAGGAGCGCTACTCACTTTTGGAGCATTGGCGCTTCCCTTAACCTTCACAGGAAGCGCCAATGCTCCAAAAGAGAGTGATCAGTGAAGTTGCTGTCATCTAGGTTGTGGATATTTTAGTCAAGGGTTAGACGAAGGCGACTTGATGAAGCTGTCGCATTCGCATCTACGATTGTAAGTACTGTTGTCATTATTCTCATCAATATGACATGCTTGGCCTGTTTCTTTCTAGTTTGTGTCTAATGTTACATAAACTTATCATTGATAGATAGATCTGTTTTCAAGCTAATATCCATAGAGTAGGAAGTGGTCGTATCTTGTTTGTCTATAGGACTCAACGATGAGCAAAGGATCGGAGCTCAACTCAGAGTGTGTAGGGACAAACATCAATAGAGAAGTACTTCTGTTCTCCTCCCTTCTCATGTGTTAGTTTGTATAGATTTGAAAGGAAGACAGTGTTCATGTTAAGCATTTTTTGTCTTAGAGTTAGGGTCAAAGTATTTGAGGCAATCTACTTGTCCGCAGGGAGATTTTCCTACAACAGAAACTGGCGACTCCACTGGGGAGATAACCTCAAATCGAAACTTCTTGTTTTGATTTTCTCCTCATTGACCTTGTTCTATCCCTTGATTGTTTCAGACCTGGTTCACTCCTCTTTTGATTGGTTTCATGACCTGATTGGCTTCTTACTCCATCATACTCAACATAGTTGTTGAGTTTGAATTCCAATTTTTGGAATTTTTTGACATTTCTGGGAGTTTTTGAACCTGGAGCCCCTATCCCTATGTTAACAGAGTGCCGACGCTCCCTAATAGGTTTGCACATAGCGCTATAACGCTCCTTGCCTTTGGCAACAGAGCGCGAGCCCTCCTTTGGCCAGTAAACCTTCCAGAATTACTTTTTCTGGGTTTTGCCTCTGTGTCTCTCCTGCTGGGTGACCCTGTGAGCCAATGCTTCTTCCCTTCCAGCCTTGACATCTGTCTTTTTGAAGAACAAACATCTTACTATTTGGATTTTGTAGCCTTCTTCACTACTGTTATTGAGTTTTTCCGTTGTTTGGAGTCCAAGACCCACACATCGTCTTTCTCTCTGTTTAACTGAGTAAAAACCCTGATGAAGGTCATCAAAGGCCTACAGATCTCTTTATCTTGATTTTAGTCGAGGTCATTGTTCTTCAACTTTTTCTTTTTTGGGTTTGAAGTTTTTTTTTTCTTTGATTGATTCTTTTCTTTCGCTTTTCGTTTTGATTGCAATGAAAGGGTGTATTGTTTGTATGACTTTTGCTTGTGCTAGTTTGATTTTCATTCATACAAAACGATAATTAGCAAGATGAGCATTGGGTTGAATTAATCATTATTCATATGCAAACAATAAAAGGCATCTTCATGATTGATTGTGCATGTTAGAAGGCATCTCAAAAGTTTAGCATCACATCAGGATTTGATTGGAGAAAACTTGTTTGAGGACACTCCTTATTAATGCTTGTTAGTGAAAAGGATTCTCTTTCTCTCCCTTAGATAGATGTCCATCGAAAAGAAATGAATGCTTATCATTTTTGATGCATTTTTGGGACTGATTCATAATTCCATTCGTTTCACTTCCATGCACCCCTTGTTGAGTAAAGAACAGCTATAAAAATCAATGCTAATTAAAAATTATTTAGAACTTTTTCTTTTCTAGGATCCTCCACCAACAATAGATTAGGCTTAGGAATTTGGATTAGGCTATGAGAATAACTCTCCAAAGTTTCCAAAACAAACAGTAGCATCCTGAGTTAGGGAGAGTCAAATCCAATCATCGTATAAGTTTGCCTGGGATCCCCTTCTCACACGGGGGTTATGTACGAGGTCGCATTCAGGTGAGCTATGGGGACTAACCCTCTGTGGTTTAAATGATTGTGGTGGTCAGATCGTATTATGGGGATCGCTTCAAGGTAAATTCGCAATTACTACATGGAATCCTTTTGGTTGATTTCGGGCTCGATACCCTGCCCGTACGTTCGGATCGGACTGTCGAATGTTCCCGCCTAGGGGATGACTGCAAATTGGTAACCTTAGTGGCCATAATATTTAGGGTCTTACACGAGGTGACGGTGATGATAAGTCTCACTGTACTGGAGCAGACATTGGTCAAACTCACTCGGGCTCCTTGGAGGGTAAATCCACAATTACTGCGTGGAATCTTGCACCAAGGCATAAGTCCGTTAAGCAGGTCACCATTGTAACTGTTCCACCCTATCCCCGCCCCTTCTAGACTTGATCACACGACGTTGGATTTCATCACCAACTAGTACAGTCATCAAAAGAAGGTCCTGTTTGCTTGGTTGTGATTCTTAGATTTCTATTAGCGTGTGTTGTTTATTTTTGGTAGTTGGCCATAGATCTCTTTCGCCGGCTCTTTTTCGCCAACATCGACCCTCCACGCCGTTCACGGAGGCTACAAGGACTTCCTCCAGGAAATATGGAAGGAAACACCCCTTTACCCCCTCATTCTACGGAGGAATCTCCTCAACAAAGCGAGGTTCAAAATAATACAACTCCCCAGGAAGAAGTTCCCACTCCTTTGGATAATTTTCTAATTTTTTCGGAATCTCCGGAAGCTTACCGCATTCCGAAGGGATATGAACGACGTATCCTCCAACTGAATTCCACTGAAGAATTTGTTGTCGTCAATCCTTCTGACATTCCGGTTGGGTCTCCTCAAAACCCTTTAGCCAATAACCCTTTTTGGACCGCAGACATTGTTCGAAGTCCACCACGCTTGGTGCGAGATCTTTATGGAACAACAGAAGGTGTTGATGCACCTTTTTCCTACACCGTACCTCCAAATCATTTTACCGGTACCACCACCTTTACAACCACATCACCCATTGGTACGAACATACCGTCCGTTGGTCCAAGGTCTACTATTCCCCTCCAAACAACCCATTCTACGATGGTCCCGCACATTCCGATAACGCAGTGGTTAATCAAGCTCCGATTGGCACACCTTTAACACCCAGACCTACACTCCTTTTTGGATTCAGGGCACTGAATGCTTCCACTGCCACCACTTCCCAAAATACTACCCAAGTCATACCAGGAAGTTCCATACCCATCCAACAACCTGGAGGGACCGATCTTGGTGGTCCTAATCCACTCGGTGGTATTGGTCAGTCATTCACGTCTGGCTCTCAAATTCCGGGAACTCTACCTCAAGTCGGGGGGCACCCTCCCACCGAAGGACAAATTCCATTAGGGGGGCACCCTCATGCTGGGGGGAAGCCTCAATCTGGAGTCTACCAACAACCACCCGAACAAAATGCGTTTGCCGCACCTAATCCGTGGAACATCCTTTTTCAAGGAAACCCATAGTTTTTGACAGGACACAATCCTCAGACTCCGCAACAACCTCCTTATGGACAAGTGCCAAACCCAACCTACAATCATCAAAACCCATCCAGTTATTCTCCGCTCACACATGCTTCTCAAAACACCTCAAATCCTATGTACCTTGTTCAAAACCAACCTCACACAAGAGGGCCCACTAGTTACAATTATCCACATAACCCAGTGATTGGCCCCACTGGTGTCCCCATGCCACACCAACATTACCCATAGATTAACCAACAACTACCTTTTCTAGCTACCCTGGATCTTCCAGACTTGTCTCAGTTAACGAATGATCCTATTTATCATTCTCCAGTTTGACCAGCTATTCCAGCTAAACTCCCTTCCGACATCCCAAAATTTGACGGAAAGTCTGGAGAAGACCCAAACAACCATGTGATGACTTTCCATTTGTGGTGCTCATTCAACTCCCTCATGGATGATTCTATTCGTTTGCGTCTTTTCCAATGAACACTTACGGGTTTTGCAGCGAAATGGGATATTGAATTACCACGTGCATCTTTTCATGATTTTAACTCCCTCGCCATGTCCTTCCTCACGCACTTCCAACTGCCCATTCGATACGAGACGAGTACCGAACTATTAACCTCCCTTCATCAGATAACGTCTGTACATATCTCCGATCATATTCATGAATGGAGACGACGACGAAGGCTAATCAAAGCGGTCATTCTTGACCAATTGTTAGTGGAATGGTTCACGAAATCATTTTTACCCTAGATCGCTCATGATGTTGCCATGGGTGGTGTAGTCACCGAGGAAGAAGCCATCACCTGAGCTTAGTACTTAGACTTAGTCTATTCACAATCCGGTACTCTGTACGAGTTGATACCGAATGCTACCCGTGCCACTAATGATCCATCCAAACCATCGTCTACTTCCCACGTGGATGGAGTTATTGTCTCCGTCAAAACCCAATCTGCTACCCAGTTGGCTAGAACAATTCAGTGACCCACTTCGAAGGCTGCTCCCAGCTCGACTGCACCCTCTTCCACCCCCCCTCCAACTCAGGTCTCTGATGTGAATGCGGTCCAATCAACTCCTTCACAACAACTTGGGGGCAAGAAGAAAGTGAGAAACAAACCAAAGAAAAACAATAACAATGAACAACCCAAAACCCAACCACAAACCCCTACTGCCGGAAAACAACCACAACGAAAACCGAAATTCCCATGTCTCATTTATGGAGACGATCACTACACTCGAGACTGCCCACATCACGATGAAGTGGCCAAACTTTTCAAGGGAAATTCACAACCTGCTGTACTCACTCAGCCATTTCCACAACAACAATCTTTGGTTTCCCAAACCCCCACGCCGGGGGGTAGTTCCAACCAACCCTATGATGAGGCCTCGACAAGTGCCCACATTTACATGTTTAATGGGGTTAATCTAACCACTCGCTCTACGACATACGAAACACCAGCTAAACCTGATAAACCAAAGATTGTTAACGGTCCTCCACCAGACCCGTTACCATCCTCTGTTAACCCTCCATCTGTTAGCCCTCCATCCGGGCCACTTCAGATTGAAAAACCTTCTTTTGACTCTATCTTACGCCCTCCTCAGAGTACCATCCGGAAATCTACTTTTAATCCTAATTCACAGGCTGCCCAAAATTACAATATTGTAGAAGATTTGGCCCAAGCCCCGTGTGTTATGCCTGCCTTGGAAGTTCTACAACACTGTCCCAGCCAACGTAGAATGCTCTTAGCCGCTATTGGCACTTTTGATCCTGAGTCATCAAACAACCTCACATTTAATCTGGATGATCATCAACCGTGACTCTCCCACCAGCTAGCCTTCCAAATCGATGTTGTTGTGCACAATCAACAAATCCACCGAACTATCCTGGATGAGGGAGCCTCTACTTGTGTCATGTCCTTAGCTTGCTGGAAAGGCTTAAAATTGCCTTCCCTTAACAAATCCGCTACCATGTTATGCGCTTTCGATGGATGAGGTTTTCATCCTCACGGATTATTACAATCCTTAGCCATTCAGTTGGGCAGCAAAACTGTTACCGTTGACGTCGAGGTGGTCAATGCTCTCCTCGATTACAACCTACTACTTGGAAGAAGTTGGTTCTATGCTATGACTGTCGTCGTTTCAACGGTGTTCCGATGTGTACAATTCCCCCGTCAAGGCAAAATTGTTACCATCGATCAGCTTGATTTCTGTACACCCGACGCTCGCATCCCTGCTACCAACAACATTCCTTTTTTGGGAGACCATCCAGTTATGTATGAAAGCGTTAGTGTTGGATTATTGAAATATTCTAGCCTTATGGGTACTTTTCCTACACCACTTCCACCTACCGCACATCATATTGCCGCCGTCAATATGATCTCGACTATGCCTTACCAATCCTTGGAATCATTTGACCCTTGAATTGTACCTAGTCCTTTGGAATTCGATGTGCTCAGTGGCACTATGCCACTTAGCCCAGCCGAGACCGCATACGTAGCTATCCAATCTTCCTCTCCCTCTTCGAACACTTCACATTCATTGGCACCCGATGCTTACTCGGTTCCCTCATGGTTGGACTCCCTATCATCTGCTGTTGATTACATTTCCCACATTTTTCCTTTGGACGAATCGATTATGGAAATGCTCAACATTAACGGCCTGCCTTGGGACGACAACCATCATCAATCCTCTTTTCTTCCGTCGTTGGAAGAAATTCACCAAGACATACGCTCTGTCTTCCCTCCCGATGTTGCCGATGCTCCGCAATATCCCATCCTCACACAAGATACTCTCTCTGAGGGGAACATGGGTAACATCTCGACTACGATCACGATTGACATTTCAATCAAACCAGGTGTCGTGGAAAACATTAACCTTGGTGCTAATTGCACACCTGACGAAGTGATTTATTACATCGCTTTGTTCAAAGAATTATGCGATGTCTTCGCATGGAGCTACGAGGAAATGTCAGGGATCGACCCTTCAATCGTCATACATGAAATCAAAACTTACCCTAACGCAAAACTGGGTTGATAGAAACTTCGCCCGGTTCATCCCAAGAAAATCGTAGCTATAAAGGCAGAAGTTGAAAAACTTCTCAAATCTGGCTTTATCTACCCCGTCCCTTTAACTAAATGGGTATCCAACCTTGTTCTGGTTGCTAAGAAACAAGGGACCATCCATGTTTGCGTTGACTATCGAGATCTCAACAAAGCTTTTCCCAAGGACAACTAACCTACACCCTTCATCAATCAAATCATCGACAATTGCGCAGGGAGCGTAATCTTCTCTTTCATGAATGGCTTTTCTGGATATAACCAGATTGAAATCTTTCCTGCGGATCAACACAAGACAACCTTCATCTTCCCTTGGGGTACTTTCGCCTACTGAAAGCTACCTTTTGGCCTTAAAAATGTTGGGGCTACTTTCCAGTGAGCCATGTCGTATGCTTTTCATGACATCAAACATATAGCAGAACCATATCTCGACGATTTACCTGCCCATTCACTAAATCGATCCAATCACATTGATCATTTACGAGTGATTTTTCTTCGATGTAGGTTCTACCATATTCATCTGAACCCACACAAATGCATTTTCACTGTCGAATCCGGTCGACTCCTCAGTTTCATTGTCTCCAAAGATGGGATCAAGACTGATCCCTTAAAGATCAAGGCCATCTTAGCCTTACCTCCACCTACCAATTTAACCCAAATCCAGAGTTTGCAAGGCAAAGCAAACTTTCTTCTCCGTTTCATCTGCAACTATGCCGAGATCACTAAAGGATTTATGCGGTTACTGCAAAAGAACGTCCCTTTCATCTGGGATGATGCTGCTCAACGGTCATTCGATGCTCTCAAGAACGCTTTGACCCACGCACCTTTGTTACATCCTCCTGAATATACAAAGGATTATATGCTTTACTTGGCCGCTTCTACTTCCACCATTGCGATGGTGTTAGTTCAAGAAGACCCCAACGGCAAAGAACATGTGATTTATTATCTGAGCAAGAGTTTATTTGGACCCGAACTCAGATATTCGCATGTTGAGAAACTGGCTCTGGCAGCCGTCATCATTGTCCAAAGGTTCCGCCACTACATCTTATTACGCACCACCACAGTAATCGTAGACTCCAACCCTATGTACCACGTCTTGACACATCAAGTACTTGGGGGAAAATATTCAAAATGGATCGTTATTCTTCAAGAATTCGATCTTGAGTTTACGAAGACCAAAGCCAAAAAATCCCTGGTGTTTGCAGAGCTCATCTGTGCTCTCCCCCGTGCCGATGAAAACATTGAACCTAGAGATTCTCTTCCCGATGAATCTCTCTTCCTCATCAGCACCTTTGATCCGTGGTATGGATACATTCTCCTCTACCTTCAAACCCAACGTTTTCAGCCCAACATCTCTCGTGAAGAGCGTCGACGCATTCGTCACCACTCTCGCTGTTATCTCATCCTCGGCGACACCTTGTACCGTCGTGGTATTGACACCATCCTTTGGCGATGTCTGACTCACAAGGAGGATGAAAGTGTTTTGAATGATTGTCACCTTGGCATCTGTGGCAGTCACCTCTCCGGGATGGCCACAACCCAAAAAATCTTATGCACCGGCTACTTTTGGCCCTCCATCTTCAAAGATTGCATCGAGGCCATCAAAAAATGCCCACCCTACCAACTCTTCAACAAGAAGGCACGCACCCACCCTACTGTGCTACACCCCATTATCGCCATCGGCCCCTTTGCCAAATGGGGCATCAATTTCATGCAGTTTAAGCCTACCTCAGCCGGGGGGCATGGTTACATCATTGTTGTCGTCGACTACTTCACCAAATGGGTTGAGGATATGCCTACCTTCCTGAACGATGGTCGTACTGTAGCTCTGATCCTCTTCAACCATATCATAACTCGTTTTGGAGTACCACGTGCCATTGTCACTTATCATGGTGCACACTTCAAAAACCAGATGATGAGCGAGTTACATGTCAAATTGGGTTTTCTCCATGAAAACTCATCCCCTTACTACCCTCAAGAAAACGGACAAGTTGAGGCTATCAACAAAGTCCTAAAAACCATGATCCAACGCATGGTAGGGGAAAACAAGACATCATGGCATTTACAATTGTTCTCCTCTCTCTGGGCCTATCGCACTTCTGTGAAAACCTCAACTGGATTCACTCCTTTCCAGTTGGTCTATGGCATTGAAGTCGTCCTACCAATTGAGTGTGAGATTCCATCACTAAAATTGAAAGTAGAACTCCTGCCCCATACTTATGCTGAAGAAGAACGATTCTTGTATCTATCCAAGTTGGATGAAACACGTCACGATGCTACTCTCGCCAATGAGGCACATCAGAAATGAATTAAGAGTCAATATGACAAATCCATCCACCCTCGAACTTTCGCAGAAGGAGACTTAGTCCTCATTTAAAATCAAACTCACGACAAATTAGGGACAGGAAAGTTAGAACCTATGTGGAACGGTCCTTACATCGTGAAATGTGTTCTACGCAGAGGTGCTTACGAACTAGTAGATCATGATGGAATTTCCCTGGGAGAGCCTCGAAATGGGCTTTACCTTAAAAAGTACTATGCCTAGATCACCTAGCATCTGTACTTTGTACATTATTGTATTTTAGTTTGGTGTGTCTATTTCTTTCGCGTGCTCGAGTCTTTACCTTTGCCACTCATGACTGTGCTTGTGTTTTCATGCGCAGATGACATCTTCCTTTCCTATTTTTTTTGGGTTCGTGGATGGTGCTAGTCGACATACCCAGAACATTGCTTCGACCGCATGGGTTATTTACCATTTTGACGAGGTGGTGAGTTCAAGAGGTATCTGCATAGGACCAGCAACCAACAACATGGCAGACTATCATGCTGTCATCGGACTTTTGACCCAAGCCTCCTCCCTAGGTATATCTCGCATAATTAATTACTTAGAATCCCAACTCGTGGTTTATCAACTCAACCGTATCTATGCTATCCATATTCCTATCCTGCTACGTCTACACTTACAAGTTCGCCGCCTTGAATGAATGTTCGATTACATTGAATATAGACACATTCCAAGAGAACTTAATAGTGTTTCCGATTCATTAGCTAACTATATCATCGATTGATATCTTTCCCACATATAAGAGTTAAGAAAAACAAAACTGTACATTACATGTAAAATAAAACACATCACAGACATCATCATGTACAAATCATTGGCACTGTAAAAAACTCGAAACTATATGTGTATATATATATATATATATATATGGCATGATTGAAATGTTTGGATTACATCAAAAAGTATGTAGAAGGGAAAAATATTGGGCTTTTCCACCCATACAACGTCGCCTGACAAGGCATACAAAAATATAATCAACGAAGAGACTCTAATCTCCCCGCACTACATTGTGCTATGAGTAACACATCACTGCACGCACTACGTGCCTCAATAGAGAATTGATATTCTCTGGTACTCCCACATGTGCCTCTGTAGATGTAAAGGAACTTCTCCCCTCCGTAAAGGAGGAATGCCCATCCTGAGGCCTTGGAAGTTTCTCTCAACCTCCCGGAGACCTAACACTGGTACTGTCGAACCTGCTGCAATTGGGATGCCCCCGCGATGTCCTGGTACCGGTATATCAGCCGGACGCACTGCTCCCTTGTCTTCACATTGAAAACATACATCTGTTAAAACTCTTCTACATACCCAAAAGAAAAATATATATATACATCAAAACCTTAAAAAAAACAAAAACTAGACAAGGTATGGCTTAGTATTTTACCTGACACGTCCCAATCTTCCCCCGTGGGAAAAATCAAATCCATGCTCCCGCGGAAATATACCTCAGCATAAGGGAAGTCCTCTATCCAGAGATACTGTCGTCTCAGCCAAGCAAAGAAATCGCCAGTGAAATGGAACTCTGACTCCGATACTAGCCTCAGAGACAAACTGGTCCACCTCTCCATCCTAGGTTCATCCACTGGTCGCACCACTAGTGCTATCTGAGGCTGCATCTGAGGGATGCGCTCTAGAAAGAAAGAGACCAAAAATGAGCTGTAACCAAACTGCTTATGTCCAGTCTTGCACCGTGAAATCTGTTCCTTCACATTTCGAAGGAACCCTGTGCTCCAGTTGAACAGTGTTGGTTCCAAACACTGAACACCGTAAGCCACTTGCGATCTTGATGCCAAATGCGCGCTAGTACTG
The DNA here is from genome assembly GCA_000966675.3 of Picea glauca. Taxonomy (NCBI): domain Eukaryota; kingdom Viridiplantae; phylum Streptophyta; class Pinopsida; order Pinales; family Pinaceae; genus Picea; species Picea glauca. Next base: position 212,420 of record JZKD02S0807040.1, on the reverse strand, counting down.
CCTGTCACGCTCGTGATAGAAAATAGTATAGACCGGAGGGGTAGATCTCAAATGTCTTTGATAGGGATTCTACCCCCTACCAGTCTTGCTCTCGGGATACAGTGGTGTGCCAGATATACGTCAACTTGTTCGAGTAGCACCCTCTGCCCGGTAAAATATATGGGGACCCCTCTTTCCAAGAGGCCAGTCAAAAAATACACGTCTTCTAACTCAATGGTTAAAAGTTGTGTGCCGATATGGAATCCTTGCTCTACAACATCCCATAGGCCAATCATATGCTCGAGCAATAAGATTTGTTTCTTCATTTTTCGCAACTTGAAGAAATTGAGCAAACCACAAGCTCGCAGCGTGGCCCATGTGCATGGACTCCGCAAGGCGGATAAGTCATCCATATCATGTTCCCTCTCTTTCCACTCGATCATGGTCGCCGAAGTTACCTACAAAACACAAAGAAATAAAGAAACTCATTATTTCCACGTTTTGGCAATTTTGGCAATTTTCAAAAGCAATTTAAAACATGAAATAAGATGCCCACATCATTTAAAAATAACCACACACTCTTTATAACCACCACGCCCTCTCTTAAGCCATTTAACATTCATCAAACAATGATAAAAACGTTTAAAAAGATCAAAACTATTTTATGGCTGCGTGGGCATGCGTGGGGATTTTCTGATGGATTCCTTGCTAAAAACGACCTATCTAATTGACTTCTAAGGCATTGACATCTTAGCCATCATTTCCTAGAACGTTTTTTCGCAAAGAATCCCATTTTTCCATTTGATTTTCAAAGAGGCCGATTTGGTTCTAATTGGGGCAACTTAGGGCTTTATATTTTAAAATGAATGATGCTATTAAAATGAATGTGAAACCATGTGTTTGAAAGAGCAAGATATGGACACCTACCTAGTCCAAATGAAAAGCAAAATGGTGAACCGTAGCTCCGGCAGCGTGAAAAACAAGATCTACTTCAAAATGAGATTCTCCACTACTCCAAAATCCTTGTGCAAAATGAAATGGTAAATGAAATTTCAATCAATTGTTATTTATAAATTTTCATTTTTCATAAGGTATAGTCATTTTTGGGTTTCTCTAATGACATAATGGCTTTACTAAACCCTGGTTTGTAGTTTTGGCATCACAGGTTTCCCGACGGTTCTGATGGATTATCTACCTTGTCACACTTATGAGCATAGTCTTAGTTCATTCTCAAGCTTGATAATATGAGAATGTAACCGGGTAAACTTTTATCTCTTTTTCGGAACCGTACGGATATGAACACATGAAAAATAAACCCCCCTGGAGTCTCCTTTTAACCCTTTTCAGACTCTCTAAATATGAAAAGATTGTCGAGTGACCTTGCTTCCTTTCACACTCGTTAAAAGGTCAGAAATGGCATCTTTCGAGCGATAGTTTAACCCTTTTTCGGTCTCGTTGGACTACTCTACGAAAAAGGAACTGAGAGAGTTCTCTTTTAAGTGTTTTTCCAAACTCTATAATCCCGAAAAACCTTCGATCTTTCTGTCTTTGGACTCATTAAAGCACACATCGACAGACCCATATGGGACCGAACCCTTACTTCTTCCGGTTCGTTAAACAAAGGAAGAGGAACTTACCGAAGGTGAGTTATATAGAGCATGTGTTATCCTCCTCGATCTCATTAAATCAAAAAGAGGTACTCGTCCATTTGGATGGGAGAAAAATTGAAAGGAGCAAGCCAAGCAGTCTCTTGAGAACATCATCCAACACTTCTTAGAGTCGCCCTTGAACATGGCACTGTGTCATTTGCACATATCATAATCCGCTGAACCTCTACACTGAGCCAATCCTTCGAGTTCCTTTCACTCCTTTAGGTCACCCAACGCAAGTCACAGTATCCATTGCATAGTTTTGGTCCATGTCACATTTTGTTGTAGTGCCTTAGTGTTCAAGGGAAGTATCCACCTCAAGAGTCAGCCATCCCAAATATCTTGCCTCAAAACCTATGTCGGTCCATGTTCATTTGATCTGTCAATTACATCTCCATATCTGTTTCATGTCGTTGATGGGGGATACATCAAGGCCCTCCCTCGACGAGTCTATTCCTGTCGACTCCAACACATTATTCAGGAATTAGGCTTAGAAACTAGTTAGTACTTTGGGACCCGCATGCCTCAATGGAAGGCCTCCTCACATTTGACAGTGGGTTTACATCATTGACCCCTGATCGAATGATTCCATGGATGTTCGACCTCAGCTCATCTATTCACATTCGCTGGAATGTACTAGGGTACCTT
>JZKD02S0807040.1:165749-178130 GCA_000966675.3 Picea glauca | reverse complement strand
TACTAGCGAGTGTTGTTTGTTTACCCAAGTTGACCATAGGTTTTTTCTTCGTAAGTGTGTAACTCGTTCACAATAGACCCTCCACGTCGTTCACATAGAATGCAGGGCTTACCTCTAGAAAACTTGGAAGGTTCCCAACCCTTGCCTACAAGATCACCCAAGGGCTCTCCTCAACAAAGTGAAGTCCAAGACGTCACCACTCCACAAGTGGAAAGAGATGACTCTCTAGAATAGTTTCAAATTACCAATACTCGAGAGGACTTTTGACTTCACCCCGATTCTGACAGATGCAATATGCGAGTGAATTCTTCCGGAGACTTAGTTGTGTTGTCTTCTAGATCACCGACTGGACCCTTTCCAAGACCTGAGGGCCAAGATCCTTTTTGGTCTGCTAGCATTTTTAGATGGGACCTTTTTGGTGCAGGATCAGGCGTTGAAATCACTGTCTCACCTATGTTCCCCGAAACCTCTGACCCATACGTAGTACCTTTTACTACTGCTTATTATTTTTCTGGTACAGATGCTCCGCGATCTAACCATATCTTGACCGTCCCTATAGAAATAGTCCATTACACAGACACTACGAGTATTCACACTGGGATTACAGTGGCTAGTCAAGCCCCCATTGGCATACTGCTCTCTCTCAGTGTCACCCCGACGCTTCCACCCGGATACCGTGCGTTGAATGCTTCTGTCCCCACTCCTACACAAACCCCATCCGGAACTCCTGGTGGTCCCTCTTCTTCTGGGCACTCTCCTCCTAGCTTCATTCTGACACTTCCTCAACCCTATTTCGAAGGACCTTTCTCGTCCTCTACCGGCAACACTAATTCTAGTGGCACTATTCCGTCGTTCACACCAAATTACCAGATTCATGTTGGTGGAGAATTTCACCAAGGTGGTTTGACTCAACCCTCCCTTGTAGGGAAAATCCCAATTGGAACACAACACCTGATTGGAGGACAACCCCCACCGACCCCACCCTACGGACAAAACATACCTCCATCCTTGGCCCACTATTGGATCCATCTGATACAACATAATCCTCAATTGACTGGGGGGCAACAACTTCCAGCAACATCCGTTATATCCCCTAGTATAGGCCAACCATATCCAAGTACATCCAATCGTATTTGGGGCTTGAATACTCAAACTCATGTCTCTATTCAAGGATACAGTCCCATGAGTTACTTTCCTCCACAACAACCACCGAATCTGCCTAGGTCTTCACATTATATGCAGACCTCTTATGGTCCCACTGGTTTTTCGATGGGGCTCCCTTCCCAAAGCCACCGGTACCCGCATGTGAATAGACAGTTACCCTTCTTGGCCACTTTGGATCTCCCAGATATGTCAAGGATTTTAAATTATCCAATCTGTCACTCTCCCCATTGGCCCGCTATACCATCTAAGCTACCCTCTGACATCCCTAAATTCAATGGCAAAGCGGGAGAGGACCTGAACAATCACGTCATGACTTTTCATCTCTGGTGCTCATCCAGAGGTTTCTTCACCTACTTCAACACCCTAGCTATGGATTTTCTCACCCACTACCAGTTACTGATCCGTTATGAAACGGGGACAGAGATTTTGAGTTCTTTCAAACAAACCAAAGCCACTCATATATCTGATCACATTCATGAATGGCGATGTAGACGACGTCTCATCAAAATCGAACTTCCCTATTAGTTTCTAGCAGAGTGGTTCACAAAATCATTTGTGAATGACATCGCCATGGGTGGAGTAGTCATTGAAGAACATGCCATAATTCGTGCTCAATACCTTGACCTCGTTTACTCACAAACGGGTACTCTTTATGACTTACTCCCTGATTCACCTCGTCCTTCCACTTCCACCACTTCAACTACTCCAGTTGCTTCTCATGCAGCCGACGGTGTGATTGGAATTTTCCATGCCCAACCACATTATGCCTCAAGCACCAACCCCAAACCTACTTCTTCTAATGTTCAAAATGCTCCGTCTCCTACCCCTCCCACCAGCAAGACTTCTAAGGTAAATGTAGTTCAATCTACCCCGGCTGGTAAAAACAAATCCAGAAAAGGAAAGGGTAAGAATAAGGAGGACAAAAATACTCTTCAAGCAGAGAGAACCAAAACCCCCCCTATTGATGATAGGGATAAGAAAAAACCTTGATACCCTTGTCTTATCTGTGGTGATGATCACTACACGAAGGATTGTCCACGACACGCCGAGGTCACTAAGTTCCTTCAAGGAGCCCTGAAACCACCTGCTCCGACCGTTTTGTCCCAACCCTTCCCCTCTCAACAACAGGCCCAGTTGGTCATTCATGACCAACCTTCCCCTTCCACTACATCCTATGTATTGATGTGTACTGGAGATTCAAAGAAGAATGACATTGTACTCACCACTCGAGCCAAAGATTATTCTCCCTCTAAAGAGCAGGTTGATGATCTACCTCCTTCATTGGTACAACCCTCTCCTACGACTCCACCTACCAACAATCCCGTTCATCTCGAATGACCGACCCTTGACACAGTTCTTCGACCCCCTCCAAAGGGCGTCGTTCGGAAATTGACTTTCAATCCTCATGCTCGTGCTGCCCAGAACTACAACATTGTTGAAGATCTGGCCCAAGCACCTTCTGCGATGTCAGCTCTCGAAGTCCTTCAAAGTTGTCCCACACAACGTAAGGCACTATTGAAAGATATTAGTGGAATCGACCCGATGGACATGAATTTAATAATTTTTTACTTGGAATATCACATTCCAGGGTTACCCCCTCAACTCGCATTCCAAATCCAAGTGATTGTCTCCGACAAAAACATTTTTCGAACTGTTATTGATGAGGGTGCCTCGATGTGTGTCATGTCTATTACCTGTTGTCGGCTCTCCCTCTTTGACTGAATCCCATAACACTCTCAAATCCTTCAATGGATCTGGTTTTAAGCCCTACGATGTTCTTCCGGCATTGCCCATCACGCTAGAAGGAAAAACGGTGCAAGTTGAAGTGGAAGTCTTCGACGCTCCTCTCGATTACAATCTTCTTCTTAGTCGTAGCTGGATCGATTCCATGCGCACAGTTGTGTGGACTCTTTTTCGTGTTGTACGTTTCCCACATCAAGGAAAGGTCGTCACCGTCGACCAATTAACCTTCTTTAACTCGGATACGCGTACTGGTAACATACCATTCATTGCTAAAACCCCACTGGGTTATGAGAACGTCGGTGTAGGTCTTCTCAAAGACTCCTTGTTAATGGGCACATTCCCCATTCCAGTGCCTGATTTTCCACACTCGTCCATTGCTTTAATCAACATGATCTCCACCTCGATTCACGGAACCCCTACGTCTCACGACCCATGGCCGGTACCTTACCGTGGCGATCATCTTCATTACAACGACAAAATTCCTTTGAGTCCGGTCAAATCTGTTTATCAGGCCATTCAATCGGCAACCCCCTCTACCCCCTCTCTTAGTGAGTTATCTCTAGATCCTTTTTATGTCATTTTTCCCATAGACGAGATGATCATGTATGTCATGGAAGACACCCCTTGGGATGATGGACATCACCGTTCCATTCTCTTCCTGGAGCAACATACCATCGAGAACTAGCAACAGATCTCGATCCCGTCGACCATTGTTGTCATTTCAACCATTCCCGAGTCCACACACAATGTGTTTTTCGAAGGGAACTTAAGCAATATCTCACCCACTATTCCCCTCGACATATCCATCAAACCTGGAATTGTCGAAAATGTGCATATCGGAGCTTCGTGTTCCCCTGACGAAATCGTCACCTACACGTCACTTTTCAAAGAGTTTCGTGACATCTTTGCCTGGAGCTACGAAGAAATGTTGGGTATCGACCTCGACATTGTGATACATGAGATCAAGACATACCCAGACGCTAAACTCGTCTGACAATGCCTTCGTCCAGTTCACCCACGTAAAGCGGCTGCTATCAAGCTTGAAGTCGAGAAACTTCTCAAAGTCGGCTTTATTTACCCGGTGGCCGACACTAACTGGGTTTCCAATCTTGTCCCAATCGACAAGAAACAAGGCACAATCTATGTATGCGTTGATTATAGGGATATCAACAAATCTTGTCCTAAGGACAACTCTCCTACCCCCTTCGTCGATCATATTGTCAACGATTGCGCCGGAAGCGAAATCTTCTCTCTGATGGATGGTTTCTCTGGATATAATCAAATCAATATTGTTCCCAAGGATCAACACAAGATGACTTTTATTTGTCCTTGGGGCACTTTCGCCTATCGGAAACTCCCTTTTGGTCTCAAGAACGCTGGTGCAACTTTTCAATGTGCTATGTCTTATGTCTTCCATGATATCAAGCACACCATGCAACCATATCTAGATGACTTACCCGCTCATTCCATGTGTCGAGTCGATCATTCCATCCACCTCTGAGCCATTTTCGTCCGCTGTAATTTTTACCATATACGCTTGAATCCTCACAAGTGCGTTTTCTGCGTGGAATCTGGCTGACTTCTAGGCTTTATTGTTTCACGTCAAGGGATCACGGTAGATCCTTTAAAGGTTGAGACGATCCTTAATCTCCCTCCTCCTTCTACACTTCACCGGTTACAAATTTTGCAAGGAAAAGCAAACTTTCTTCGTCGTTTCATCCCAAACTACACCGAGATCACTCGTGGATTTACGCGACTCCTCAAAAAGGGGTCTGAGTTCGTATGGGATACCATCACAAACAAAGCCTTCGAAGCTTTGAAACTGTCCCTGACACGTGCTCCGCTTCTCTTCCCCTCTGATTACAGTCACGATTATTTCCTCTACCTTGCAGCCTCAGATTATACCATTGGTATGGTTCTCGTTCAAGAGGATGATTCTCATGACGAACATGTTATCTATTACTTGAGTCGAAGTCTAACACCTACCGAAACCAAGTATTTACATGTCAAAGAACTAGCCTTGGTAGTCGTCCAAACAGTTCAATGCTTCTGGCACTATCCTCTCTCGCAAGACTACAGTGATTTCTAACTGAAACCCTATGCAACACATTCTGACACGTCAATTGCTAGGGGGAAAATACTCCAAATGGATCATGATAATCTAGGAGTTTGACTTGGAATTCGAATGAGCCAAGTCCAAGAAGTCTTTGGTGTTTGCCGAGTTGATATGTGACTTTCCCTACTCTGAAACGGAAAATGTAGCAGCTGATTCATTACCTGATGAATCCCTTTTCCTAATTAGTTTTGATGATCATTGGTATGGTGATATTATCATATATCTCCAAACCCAGAATTTCCAACCCAATTTGTCCAGTACTGACCGACGTTGAATACGCTACCAAGCCCGTCAATATATTATCCTCGGGGACACTCTTTATCATCGGGGGATTGACTCAGTTTTTCGATGCTGCCTCACATTTGACGAAGCCAAGAAATCCTTAAATGACTGTCATTCTAGAGCCTATGGTGTTCATATGTCTGGGTATGCTACTGCCTAGAATATCTTACATGTAGGGTATTTTTGGCCTTCTTTATTTAATGACTGCATAATCGCCATCCAAAAATGCCATGCTTTCCAGACCTATAATCATAAGATATGGTCACATCCTACTCCTCTTCACCCTATGGTCTCCGTTGGTCCCTTTGCGAAATGGGGCATTGATTTCATGACATGTCACCCCCACTCGGTCGAGGGGCATGGATACATTATTGTAGCAGTATATTATTTTATGAAATGGGACGAGGCGATGCCGACATTTGACAATACTAGAAAGACCACATCATTATTCATTTTTAATCACATCATAGCTCATTTTGGTGTTCCTCAGGCTATTGTCACTAATCACGGTAGCCACTTTAGAAACTTCATGATGTCCGAACTCACTGAAAAGTTGGGTCTTCACCATGAAAACTCAACGCCCTATTACCCACAAGCCAACGGCCAAGTCGNTACTAGCGAGTGTTGTTTGTTTACCCAAGTTGACCATAGGTTTTTTCTTCGTAAGTGTGTAACTCGTTCACAATAGACCCTCCACGTCGTTCACATAGAATGCAGGGCTTACCTCCAGAAAACTTGGAAGGTTCCCAACCCCTGCCTACAAGATCAGCTGAGGGCTCTCCTCAACAAAGTGAAGTCCAAGATGTCACCACTCCATAAGTGGAAAGAGCTGACTCTCTAGAATAGTTTCGAATTACCAATACTCGAGAGGACTTTCGACTTCACCCCGATTCTGAGAGACGTAATATGCGAGTGAATTCTTCCGGAGACTTAGTTGTGTTGTCTTCTAGATCACCGACTGAACCCTTTCTAAGACCTGAGGGCCAAGATCCTTTTTGGTCTGCTAACATTTTTAGATGGGACCTTTTTGGTGCAGGATCAGGCATTGAAATTACTCTCACCTATGTTCCCAGAAACCTCTGACCCAGACGTAGTACCTTTTACTACTGCTTATTATTTTTCTGGTACAGACGCTCCGCGATATGACCATATCTTGACCAACCCTATAGAAATAGTCCATTACACAGACACTACGAGTATTCACACCAGGATTACAGCGGCTAGTCAAGCCCCCATTGGCATACTTCTCTCGCACAGTGTCACCCCGACGCTTCCACCCGGATACCGTGCGTTGAATTCTTCTGACCCCACTCCTACACAAACCCCATCCGGAACTCCTGGTGGTCCCTCTTCTTCTGGGCACTCTCCTCCCGGCTTCATTCTGACACTTCCTCAACCCTATTTCGAAGGATCTTTCTCGTCCTCTACCGGCAGCACTAATCCTAGTGGCACTATTCCGTCGTTCACACCAAATTACCAGATTCCTGTTGGTGGACAATTTCACTAAGGAGGTTTGACTCAACCCTCCCTTGTAGGGAAAATCCCAATTGGAACACAACACCTGATTGGAGGATAACCCCCACCGACCCCACCCTACGGACAAAACATACCTCCATCCTTGGCCCAGTATTGGAACCATTTGATACAACATAATCCTCGATTGACTGGGGGGTAACAACTTCCAGCTACATCCGTTATACCCCCTAGTATAGGCCAACCATATCCAGGTACGTCCAATCCTATTTGGGGCTCGAATGCTCAAACTCATGTCTCTATTCAAGGATACAATCCCATGAGTTACTTTCCTCCACAACAACCACCGAATCTACATGGGTCTTCACATTATATGCAGACCTCTTATGGTCCCACTGGTTTGCCGACGAGGCTCCCTCCCCAAAGCCACCAGTACCCGCATGTGAATAGACAGTTACCCTTCTTGGCCACTTTGGATCTCCCAGATATGTCAAGGATTTTAAATGATCCAATCCATCACTCTCCCCATTGGCCCGCTATACCTGCTAAGCTACCCTCTGACATCCCTAAATTCAATGGCAAAGCGAAAGAGGACCTGCACAACCACGTCATGACTTTTCATCTCTGGTGCTCATCCAGAGGCTTCTTCACCGACTTCAACACCCTAGCTATGGATTTTCTCACCAACTACCAGTTACTGATCCGTTATGAAATGGGGACCGAGATTTTGAGTTCTTTCAAACAAACCAAAGCCACTCATATATCTGATCACATTCATGAATGGCGATGGAGATGACGTCTCATCAAACTCGAACTTCCCGATCAGTTGCTAGCAGAGTGGTTCACAAAATCATTTGTGAATAACATCTCCATGGGTGGAGTTGTCACTGAAGAACATGCCATAAGTCATGCTCAATACCTTGACCTCGTTTACTCACAAACGGGTACTCTTTATGACTTACTCCCTGATGCACCTCATCCTTCCACTTCCACCACTTCAACTACTCCAGTTGCTTCTCATGCAACCGACGGTGTGATTGGCATTTTCCATGCCCAACCACATTCTGTCTCAAGCACCAACCCCAAACCTGCTTCTTCTAATGTTCAAAATGCTACGTCTCCTACCCCTCCCACCGGCAAGACTTCTAAGGTAAATGCAGTTCAATCTACCCCAGCTGGTAAAAACAAATCCCGAAAAGGAAAGGGTAAGAATAAGGAGGACAAAAATACTCCTCAAGCAGAGAGAACCAAAACCCCACCTGTTGATGATAGGGATAAGCGCAAACCCTGATACCCTTGTGGTGATAATCACTACACGAAGGATTGTCCACGACGCGCCGAGGTCAGTAAGTTCCTTCAAGGAGCCCTGAAACCACCTGCTCCAATCATTTTGTCCCAACCCTTCCCCTCTCAACAACAGGCCCAGTTGGTCATTCATGACCAACCTTCCCCTTCCACTACATCCTATGTATTGATGTGTACTGGCGATTCAAAGAAGAATGACATTGTACTCACCACTCGAGCCAAAGATTATTCTCCCTCTAAAGAGAAGGTTGATGATATACCTCCCTCATTGGTACAACCCTCTCCTACGACTCCACCTACCAAAAATCCTGTTCATCTCGAATGACTGAGCCTTGACACAGTTCTTTGACCCCCTCCAAAGGGCGTCGTTCGGAAATTGGCGTTCAATCCTCATGCTCGTGCTGCCCAAAACTACAACATTGTTGAAGATGTGGCCCAAGCAACTTCTGCGATGTCAGCCCTTGAAGTCCTTCAAAGTTGTCCCACACAACGGAAGGCACTATTGAAAGCTATCGGTGGAATCGACCTGATGGACATGAATTTAATAATTTTTTATTTGGAAGATCACATTCCAGGGTTACCCCCTCAACTCGCATTCCAAATCCAAGTGATTGTCTACGACAAAAAAAAATTTCGAACTGTTATCGATGAGGGTGCCTCGATGTGTGTCATGTCTATTACCTATTGGAAATCCATCGGATCTCCCTCTTTGACTGAATCCCATAACACTCTCAAAGCCTTCAATGAATCTGGTTTTAAGCCCTACAATGTTCTTCTGGTGTTTCCCATCACGCTAGAAGGAAAAACAGTGCAAGTCGAAGTGGAAGTCTTCGACGCTCCTCTCGATTACAATCTTCTGCTTGGTCATAGCTGGATCGATTCCATGCGCATAGTTGTGTCGACTATTTTTCGTGTTGTACGTTTTCCACATCAAGGAAAGGTCGTCACCGTTGACCAATTAACCTTCTTTAACTCGGATACACGTACTGGCAACATACCATTCATTGCTAAAACCCCACCGGGTTATGAGAACGTCGGTGTAGGTCTTCTCAAAGACTCCTCGTTAATGGGTACATTCCCCATTCCACCGCCTGATTTTCCACACTCGTCTGTTGCTTCATTCAACATGATCTCCACCTCGATTCACAGAACCCCTACGTCTCATGACCCATGGCTGGTACCTGACCCTGGTGATCATCTTCGTTACGGCGACAAAATGCCTTTGAGTCCGGTCGAATCTGCCTATCAGGCCATTCAATCGGCAACCCCCTATACCCCCTCTCTTAGTGAGTTATCTCCAGATCCTTTTTATGTCATTTTTTCCATAGACGAGATGATCATGTATGTCATGGAAGACACCCCTTGGGACGATGGACATCACTGTTCCATCCTCTTCCTGGAGCAACATACCATCGAGAACTACCAACGAATCTCAATCCCATCGACCATTGTCGTCATTTCAACCATTCCCGAGTCCACACACAATGTGTTTTTCGAAGGGAACTTAAGCAATATCTCACCCACTATTCCCCTCGACATATCCATCAAACCTGGAATTGTCGAAAATGTACATATCGGAGCTTCGTGTTCCCCTGAAGAAATCGTCACCTACACGTCACTTTTCAAAGAGTTTCATGACATCTTCTCCTGGAGCTACGAAGAAACGTTGGGTATCGATCCCGACATTGTGACACATGAGATCAAGACATACCCAGACGCTAAACTCGTCCGACAATGCCTTCATCCAGTTCACCCACATAAAGAGACTACTATCAAGCTTGAAGTTGAGAAACTTCTCAAAGTCGACTTTATTTACCCGGTGGCCCTCACTAACTGGGTTTCCAATCTTGTCCCAATCGACAAGAAACAAGGCACAATCCGTGTATGCATTGATTATAGGGATATCAACAAAGCTTGTCCTAAGGACAACTTTCCTACCCCCTTCATTGATCATATTGTCAACGATTGCACCGGAAGAAAAATCTTCTCTCTGATGGATGGTTTCTCTGGATATAATCAAATCAATATTGTTCCCGAGGATCAACACAAGACGACTTTTATTTGTCCTTGGGGCACTTTCGCCTATCGAAAACTCCCTTTCGGTCTCAAGAATGTTGGTGCAGCTTTTCAACGCGCTATGTCTTATGTCTTCCATGATATCAAGCACACCATGCAACCATATCTAGATGACTTACCCGCTCATTCCATGTGTCGAGTCAATCATTTCATCCACCTTTGAGCCATTTTCATCCGCTGTCATTTTTACCATATACGCTTGAATCCTCACAAGTGCGTTTTCTGCGTGGAATCTGGCTGACTTATAGGCTTTATTGTTTCACGTCAAGGGATCAGGGTAGATCCTTTAAAGGTCGAGGCGATCCTTAATCTCCCTCCTCCTTCTACACTTCACCAGTTACAAGTTTGCAAGGAAAAGAAAACTTTCTTCGTCGTTTCATCCCAAACTACACTGAGATCACTCGTGGATTTAGGCGACTCCTCGAAAAGGGGTCTGAGTTCGTATGGGATACCATCACAAACAAAGCCTTCGAAGCTTTGAAGCTGTCCCTGACACGTGCTCCACTTCTCTTCCCCTTTGATTACAGTCGCGATTATTTCCTCTACCTTGCAGCCTCGGATTATACCATTGGTATGGTTCTCGTTCAAGAGGATGATTCTCATGACGAACATATTGTCTATTACTTGAGTCGAAGTCTAACACCTACCGAAACCAAGTATTTACATGTCGAAAAACTAGCCTTAGTATTCGTCCAAGCAGTTCAACGCTTCTGGCACTATCCTCTCTCGCAAGACTACAGTGATTTCTAACTGCAACCCTATGCAACACATTATCACACGTCAATTGCTAGGGGGAAAATACTCCAAATGGATCGTGATACTCTAGGAGTTTGACTTGGAATTTGAACGATCCAAGTCCAAGAAGTCTTTAGTGTTTGCCGAGTTGATATGTGACTTTCCCTACTCCGAAACGGAAAATGTAGCAGCTGATTCATTACCTGATGAATCCCTTTTCCTAATTAGTTTCGATGATCATTGGTATGGCGATATTATCATATATCTTCAAACCCATAATTCTCAACCCAATTTGTCCATTCTGACCGGCGTTGAATACGCTACCAAGCCCATCAATATATTATCCTCGGGGACACTCTTTATCATCGGGGGATTGACTCAGTTTTTTGATGCTGCCTCACATTTGACGAAGCCGAGAAAGCCTTAAATGACTGCCATTCTAGAGCCTATGGTGGTCATATGTCCAGGTATGCTACTGCCCAGAAGATCTTACGCGTAGGGTATTTTTGGCCTTCTTTATTTAATGACTGCATAATCGCCATCCAAAAATGCCATGCTTGCCAGACCTATAATCATAAGATACGGTCACATCCTACTCCTCTTCACCATATGGTCTCCGTTTGTCCCTTTACGAAATGGGGCATCGATTTCATGACATGTCACCCCCACTCGGTCGAGGGGCATGGATACATTATTGTAGCAGTAGATTATTTTACGAAATGGGGCGAAGCAATGCCGACAGTTGACAATACTAGAAAGACCATAGCATTATTCATTTTTAATCACATCATAGCTCGTTTTGGTGTTCCTCAGGCTATCGTTACTAATCATGGTAGCCAATATAGAAACTTCATGATGTCCGAACTCACTGAAAAGTTGGGTCTTCACCATGAAAACTCAACGCCCTATTACCCACAAGCCAACAGCCAAGTCGAAGCGATTAACAAAGTTCTCATAACTATACTCCGACGAATGATAGGGATTTACAAAACAAGTTGGCACACAATGTTGTTTTCATCATTGTGGGCCTACAGGACATCTGTTAAGTCCTCTACTAGGTTTACACCTTTCTGGTTAGTCTATGGTTTGGAATCCATTCTCCCGATCGAATGTGAGATACCCTCTTTAAAACTAGCTGTTGAACTCCTACCAAACACTTCTGCTGAGGAAGAATGTCTATTGTATCTTATGCGATTAGACGAAACTCCATGTGATGCTACCCTAGTTATAGAATCCTAGAAGAAATGTGTCAAGGTCCAATACGACAAACACATCAAGCTTCGCGTTTTCTCTGAAGGAGATCTGGTTCTCCTCTATGAACAAGATCGAGATATGCTGGGAGCTGGAAAATTTGAAGCCATGTGGCAAGGTCCTTATATCGTTAGACGAGTTTTGGAAAAAGGATCTTACGATTTAGTAGATTACGATGGTATCCCTTTAAGTGAACCTAGAAATGGGTTGTACTTGAAGAAGTACTATGCATAAGA
>JZKD02S0807040.1:100607-110857 GCA_000966675.3 Picea glauca | reverse complement strand
TTCAACAGATATTATCTTTTGTTGACGAGTTGAAATCTGTTTGATAATATTTTGTGATGTAAAATCATTCCTTAGTCTTTTTTGTAAAATAAATTTGATTGGAATGGTAAGCACGAAGAATAAAGATCTCGATAACAACAAAGAGATTAGTGCACAAGAAACAACATGATTATGGACAAACAAGGTAAATTGTCTGAATTGGGTTGAATAAAACATACTGATGACCATTTATTCATACTAGTCACATGATGTAGCAATTCTATGACGTAATGTTTATTGATATGATGTATTGGTCCTTGAAATGTTTCATTATGTACCTAGTATCTCCATGAGATGGAGTATGCAATATATGTACTTGTATCTATGTAACAAATAAAGGGAATATCGTTGTAAGACCTTCCTAGTCATGCATACCCATTTATCATGTATCCCTATTGATTTGTAGTGCAGAAACGTCTGTTATAGAGTTCGTTAACACTTGGAAGAGTGGGCCGTGTCATGGGTCGGTTGCATGCTCTAGAACTGAACTCTAGGAGGTGCCTAAAAATCGAGTATGCCTTTTCTGCCATTGTTTAGTTATCTCCGATCATCATGGTTTCTTGATTGCTTCTATTATTTCCATTATATTTCTGCTCTTTTCTTCATTATGAATCTAACAGTGGTATTAGAGCATATTGATCTTATGGGCTTGGTAGTTTATGAGAGCAAGAACCCTCTTTGTAGAGATTTAGAGCATGTAGCAACAAAGGTTGAAAATACATTTAAAGACCGCAATAGGGAAAGTAGAACGTTGTTTGACTGAAGGGGTCACTGGGCAAAGGAAAATCAAGGATACCTATCCTTTTGGAGTGTTGGAGAAAAATCAAAGCAGGTCTATGATAGTAGGCGCTCAAAACAACAACCCAGTCTCGCTCAAAAAAAGAAGAAGGTAAAATTCATTTATGTGTTGTCTGAAATACCTTTTTGTGCATAAGATATCTAAAAATCTAAATCCAAAAATCTAAATCGGACTACTGGAGAAAACACAGTGTTCTGGTCGGTTTTGGTTTGACCGAAGCTATCTTTCTTTCTTGTGCCCTTCCTTGAGGTGGCAAGTGAAGCGATAAACCACTATCACCAAGCAAGTAGGCGGACATTCATCAAAACTAGGTTTAAAATGAGCTATGCACAATGTTCAGTGTTCGGCTCCCGGAGTGCACTCATGGGTCAGTTTGTATCCTTAATTTATTATTGCGTAATGGTTTAAAGAAAGCAATAACTATGTATCTTGGCCATTCCCTTTTCTTTTTATTCCAAGTAGTGTTCTGGTTGGTTTTGTTTTAAATTCATCTCAGAGGACATTGGACTTCTTGTAAAGTTGAATGGTCCTGTTTTTTATCTCGAATGAAATGTTGAAGAAAAATGCTATCTTGCACGATCCAATTTTCTTGATGAAAGATCCTCGAATTAACTCCCGAGCAGTCTGTGATATTGAAGGAACACATGAGAAGACATGAGCAACTAGTTATTATAAGCCACAGGTTCAGACTTTTCTGTTGTCATCACCTCTTACAGTTACTCTAAGCCAATTCGCTTCCTTGTTTTTCGTAACTACTCATTCGGGCGTTGTAAGTTTCACCAAGGTTGGAGATTTGGTGGTCTGCTCAGCTACACATCTCATTGGCTTGGTGTTCTTCTTACATTGAGTAGAAAAGATTAGCCATATAGTCCAACGAATAGTATCCTTTGTCAGTAGTTGGCATGTTGTGGCTTCCTTTATCGAACCACCATCTGATGCTACAAACAATCACATGAAACATGCTCAAAACAATAACTAAAAAAGATACACAAATGGAGGCTATCACAACTCTCAAGCATGGGAATTAGGTGGTTGGTCCTTCAACAATCATTCTTATTATTACCATCGATATAGTCGTTCTACGTGATGAAAACAAACGCAATGCAACCAATTCACTTCATGTTTTGACTCATCACTAGAGAGTGGCAACAACAATATTGTTATACTTCAACAATGGAATTCGACGATCAAAAGGTGAAAAAAAAAATTGATTGGCATTGTTAATAGTTCAGTGGCATTATTTCAAGTTAATTTAGCCATCTTCAATAAAGAACATTAAAGTTTCATAAAGAAAATTAAAATATTTCTTTATGGGGGTTATAGCTTTATGCAAGATCCCTTAAACTTGTGGATTTCATTAAGTTTATTTCATTAAAAAACAAATTATTTCAAGAGAATCTCAAGGAGTTATAAGAATGCTTGCAAATACAAAATTGTTTGTAATTGGAGTTATAAGGTTTGTTATTTATTTGAAGATTTTTTGTGAAGGTGTTATAAGGAGTTTTTTTTAAGTTATAACGAAGTTATAAGGTGGTTGTAAAGGTGTTATAAGGGATCCAACAAATTCCATATTTGTCTTTGTGTCCTTGACCCACTCGAAATTGAATAAGGGGGTCTCTCTTAGGATCTTTGTGTGCGTCGTCATTGGTTATCCTATAGTTTTGGCAGCATTCATGCACCGATTATCCTATAGTTTTGGCAGCATTCATGCAACGATCACTCATGCAAAGAAGACTACAAATATACAAACACACAATTCAATTTGGCTACAACTTTGGCATGCACAACATGATACAGAGATGAACTTTGTGGCATCAACATACAAACAAATGGCAAGAATTGAAGAAATATTTACAATATTGTGCACATTAATTAACTCAACTACAGAATCTACAATTGCAATAACAAGTGCACCCTCAGTACAGTGATTACCTATTTACAAGTAACACACAAGAATATTGATATGTTCAAACTTCAAAACAAATTTTTGTCTGATGAGTTAAGTTTGCTTCGACACCAACAATGTGATTTTAATGACATCAAGGATGAGAATGAAGATGATCAATTGACTAGTAATGAAAGTCATAAACATGAGGATTAGTTAGATGAAGTCCCTATGTCAAAAAAAGTTGCGGATAAATGTATTGTTTGACCATGGGAAGAATTACACTTTAAACGAAAAAGATATGGACTATGATATGAAAATGATGCTAAATAACCTTTTTCATATTCCTAATTATAGCAAACCTGTTTGCTTTGTGAGTGGAGGTTTTTTGAATGATGATAAGACGACAGAGATTGCGGATATTGGTAAGGAACAGGTACAAGATATAGCTAATGATGATGTTGCTAATCGGTCGGATAAAGAACCCATACAATGCAAACACTGTCACCGGTTGGCCATGATAAGTTAAACTGTTTTGATCTTCACCCATGCAAATTTTGTGGGAAGACAAATCATCCCTCAGTAAGGTGCCAAAAGCACAAGCAGAAACAACTTCATTTTGAATGGTTAGGGAATTGGCGTTGGCATTTGGAAGCCAATTTATTGGAGCAGTCTTATCGTCAAATTTATACACCACTACAATCGTAATTGATTGGATATATTTCTACAGTTGATGGACATGAATGTTTTTCAAGATTTGATGATTTAGGGTATGATCGGGGCCTAGTTGATATAGTCTTCTGAGTTGAAGATTGAGTCTTCAGACTCCGCTGGAAGAAAATTTGATGTGTTGGATCTCTTCTTGGCCATACTTGTGAATGAAGGTCAATGGAATTGGAACCACTTGTCCCTGACAGGGGGGAAATATAATTGAGTTAGATTCCAAGTATTATTTTGAGTGAGGTTCTAACTTTGATTTAGAGCCTGTGAACAGATGATCAAGTATGCAACCTAGTTCTTGGTATGCAGTCTTGTTCTTGAAGATATTGTTGTTGATATGGTTTGTGGTCAGCTTAAAACCACTAATTGAGCAGAAGACACCAAGTTTTTCTTGTTACATTTTCAGATTTTTGAGCCTTGGGCTCTTGTTAGTTTATGGTCAACTTAAAACCATGCCATTTAGTAGAAGACATCATCTTCTACTAGACATTTGGTTTGTGGTCATCCCGAAACCACCAGATTAGTTTGTGGTCATCCTGAAACCACCAGATGAGTTTGTGGTCAACCTTAAACCACCAATTTAGTAGAAGACATCAACTTCTGCTATTTTTTCAGAGTTCAGAGAGCATCTTCAACCAACACTCTGAACATTCGCTTGACACATTGTTGATTGTCAAGTAGTGGCAGTTTTTCTGGAAAGAACGAACTTATGATTAAGGGGGGATGTTAAAACACTAATCATAAGTTAGTTGGTTAGTTAAGTTAACCTAACTGTTATACAGTTACATGACAGTTATGGTCTTTTGTATTATATATGTACATCTATATACATGATTATTTACAGAAGCATTGATGAATAGAGTATGCCTTTTTTGCCATTGTTTAGTTATCTCCGTTCATCATGGTTTCTTGATTTCTTCTATTGTTTCCATTATATTTCTTCTCTTTTCTTCATTATGAATCTAAAAAAAACCATGAGTTGTACTTTCATGGGGAGTTCATCAAGAGGTTGAATGAACCATGTATATAAAGGACATCCTACTAAACCAACTGTTGTAGACATAGTATTTATGATCAAGAGATGCTTCGATTTAGATGACTTGGTAATGATGAAGACCTAACCTGATGATGGTAAAGAAAAGTAGTCGCTAAGGGGGAGTGTTGGGATATGTAACTTCCACTTGTCTTCAATGTGATCATATTTGTAATTATTGAGTTTATTGTTCATTATTAAGTAGAGTTATAGTCTCTACAAGAAAGAGTTTGTTCCTAGTTCTTAAGAGGTTGTTGAAGCCTGGTTGGTTTGAGATATTCCCTTCAACTACTTAGCTCCCTAATTTGGTGTGAGACTGAGATACTTCCTCAATCAATGGATCAACCTAGTTGTCTATATTGAAACAATTTTATTGTATTTATATCTACTATATTCATTGTTTAATAAAGAACTTATTGTTTGTCTAATTATTTTTAGTCTCCCTATCCCATTTCTCAATAAAACATGATCAACCTAGTTGTCTATCTTGAAACAATTTTATTTTATTTATATCTACTCTATTCATTGTTTAATAGAAAATTTACACTTTGTGTAATTATTTTTACTCTCCCTATCCCATTTCCCAATACAACAGGATCAACCTAATTGTCTATCTTAAAACAATTTTATTGTATTTATATCTACTCTATTCATTATTTGATAGAGAAATTACTATTTGTGTAATTATTTTTACTCTCCCTATCCCATTTCCCACTACAACATTATAACTTTGATATTCAAAAATGTGGTTGAAATGATTAATACTCTCAGAATATTGTTGGTGTAGAAATATGAGTTATTGGTCATGAGTTTGAGGCCTAGTCTAGAAAAGAGATCAATTGTAACACGACGCAAACCCTTTTTGGGGTTGTCAATAGATCAATTGTAACACGACGCAAACCCTTTTTGGGGTTGTCAATAGTGAGCTGGACATCGTAACATATCTCAACCTAGATTTTAAACAATTATTTCTGCTACATCATGGACATGAAGAATCAACAATAGAAGCTCAAACGATCTAAGACATGACTCTCTTCTGTTTACAAGTAGTCCTATCCATGTCATATTCCTTAGGCATTTCGAGCACTAGTTTAATGGTGAATTTTAAAACTAAAAAGTCCTCTTTCCAACCATAAATTTGATATAAATTCAATATAATTTTTCATGCCATAAATCTGACACATTAAATCATTAATAAATACAGATTTATGGATGATCAGAGTTTTCCCTATGTCTTTCATCTTAATATAAGTTTATGTTATAATGAAACATTATAAACTTAAAAAGTTTTGTTCAGTTTTAATTGAGGAGAAGTTATCACTAGATTTTCACAACTAGGGAAGTTTGCTAAAATCTAAGTTTCAGTTATAATGAAACATTATGCCCTTAAAATGTTTTGTCCACTTTTGATGGATGAGATTGTATCACTAGATTCTCACAACTAAGAGAACATTACTACTTCATTATGTTTTGAATAGATTCAAAGATAGTAGTAAATTAAATTTGGTGTGGAGTGTTATGAGTAAACAAAATTTAAATGCGAGAACTTTACAATTGGGGTGGGAACTAGTTACATATGGATTCCCTATTTGAATTTTTTTTTTAAAAATGTTAGCTTAATATCTTAAAGTTTATTTAGATAGACATTTTTTATAATAATAATAAAAAAAATTTAGATTAGAATATAAATATTTAGTAAGATATAAATTATTCTTGTCACGTTTTTCTCATAATGATTATCTTAACATTGTTGGTCAATGACATCTATTTGTCATTATTTTCAAAAGTGTTAACTTAATATCTTAAATCTTATTTAGATAGACATTTTTTATAATAATAATAAAAAGTTAGTTCAGAATATAAGTATTTAATAAGATATAAATTATTCTTGCCATGTCTTTCTCATAATTATTATCCTGACATTGTTGTTCACGGACATATGACATGTTAAGATAGGTTATATATACATAATGACTCTCACAGATTAGGTAATTTTATTTTCATGATTAATAAAATTGTGTGTTTGTGGATACTTGGTGAAATTAACATGGTATCACAACTATGCAAATGAAATGGTCATGTGAAGAGAAGTGCATGGTAGACTTGAAAGCTCATGGTTCTATTTATTTGTCAGGCAAAATAATGTCCTCAATGAGGTACATTTTTTTTGTTATTTAAAATAATAATAAAAAAAACAGATTTTCAATTTTTAAATAATGATCATTGCTTTCACATCTCTTTTGAAATTATTTGTAATTCAGTTCTTCTTTGTAATTAGTTTTAGAATATTTTTAAATATCTATGGTACTAAAAAATATAGATCTACAATTCTTTATATATCAACAAATTGTTAGTAAAATCTTTGTAGATCTAATACATCTAGCAAATACATTATAAATTTGATATTTTGGATAATATTTTTTTTTGTTTTAATATAAATTTTATATCAAAGAAATTTATGTTTTTTGAAACAATAATAGTCATAGTTGGTTTGATTTCATTTGAGAAAAAACTATTTCTTTTGTGGTCCCATTATGTTATCATTGACACACATATCTGGTGCTATTGATTATCGATGTATCAATATTTAGTTCATATTTGGAAGAATATTTTAAGATTTGAGAAATATATCATGAATTACAATGATTGAGATGAGTAGTATTTGAACTCAGGTCGATTTTCCAATGTTTCCTATGACATTGCACTAAATTATCTACAACAGATGATTTATTTTCTAATCAACCAGATTCAATTTTTTTTTTACCCTGCCCCTTCTTTTCTGTAAGTAGAACTTAACATATTATACTTAATTTCAGCCTTGTCTAGGATGCCCATGGCACCATAATTCCTATCAAGAGGATTTTAAATAAATGAGATACATGTTGGTTTGTCCTTAAATGGAAACCAAGCTAGCACTCATAATTCGACTATAGTGAGTTAAGACTAAAAGTAGCATAAGTAAGTATGAGAATCTAAAAGAAAACACAAGACATGAAAACATAAAAAAATTATCTGATCGAGACCAAACTAAAACCATAAAGATCCTAAAAAGAAGTAGCAAATCCAAGCTCAGTCAATGAGATGAGGCACCTGGGGAGAAGACTTGGAGGTACCTTCCTTTCTCCTAGCATCTTAATTATGTTAAAGAGACCCAACAAGCGAGATACCATCATGTGCCAATCGGAGAGAGCCCTGATTTATTTTAACCAGTCAAGAGACGATGGCGTGGAGAAACTTAGTTTTACTCTCAAGAGCTTCTAACCACTTCTTGAATTGTCGATAGTCTTGATATTTTGGTAGCATACCTTAGGACACCATTGTATTGGTGTGCCAATAAATATTCATAGTTTTATGAAACTTGGTATCAGGATTCCGAGTGCAACTCATATTTGGAACAATATATGGGACTTGCATTTC
Source organism: Picea glauca (assembly GCA_000966675.3). Taxonomy (NCBI): domain Eukaryota; kingdom Viridiplantae; phylum Streptophyta; class Pinopsida; order Pinales; family Pinaceae; genus Picea; species Picea glauca. The sequence continues at coordinate 102,964 of JZKD02S0807040.1, read as the reverse complement.
CACATATTCATCCTCCTTATAAGCCCTGATAAGATTTACATCTTCTTCCAAAGGATGGATGTATTCTTTCACCTTGGGAGAGATTGAACTCTTATAATGATCCACAACCTCCTTAGTCGCAAGGTATTCCCGGGTTTTGTAGATTGAGGTCCTCTTGGAACAAGAAACATGAAGGGCCATTGAAACCTCAAAGTTAATAGATTTCCACTTGCAGAAAAGGTTAATATGCACAAAACCAAAGAAAGAGATCAACCCATATTTATTTTCTTCTCATTCCTCATGACGAAGAAAATTTCTAGGATAAGCATTTGAATTTCACTCATTGTTATGAATGGAAACTCAGTCATTATTAGACCTGAGATCATCTATTGTACAATTTCACACTTCCATTGTTTCCTCTTACGAGTCTAGATGAAGTGATTCATGATCCCTCACGCATGGAGAACAGATGGATAAGACATTGGAGGTTGGATACGCATCCATTTTCATGCATGAATCGATGAAGCAATCACCCATGTCTCCATCACAGTTAATGTCTCCCTGACCACTTGTCACTTGATCTGCATATTTGACCATACCCCTTTTCTCAACAAGGGATTTCGTTTTCACAAGAAACCTTTGGGTATCTTCAACATCACTAGAAACATGAAATTTACTTAAATATGATTTCTTACAGAGCTGGCACTCAAGTACGAAGCTTTTTTCCCTCCTAAAATAATCATTATGGATCTCATAGCTTAGCCCAACTTGAAAATTCATTTGGATTCTAGGCTTAGAATGGCTTCCTCGTAGACTTGACGTTCTCACGAGTCTTACTATAGGATTGAGGATTTAGAGGAACTCATATTGTTTTGTGAAGAAATCCATTCCTTAGTGTTAATGCTTCCATAGGAAGTGATTGCGATCACATTCCTTCTATTGTCACTATGATGGATGATTCAATCTTCAAAGTATTGATGTTTGTCTAGTTAGAGTATGAACATGATCAGTCTAAGCATTAGGGAAAAAAAACCTTAATTTTTCTACAAACCCATTTTCTTTCTTAAATTCACCAACCAAGTTAGTTACACATTCTTCTTCAACCTCCAAAGACGATGTTATTATATTAAAATGATTAATAAATCGACAAGATACATTTTATATGGTACTGAATTCATCCCAAATTGGCAAATTTTCATAGGTGAATAATCTTTGAAGTTGCAATTTGTTAATTGAGAGAAGTTTCAAATCAATTGATTACCAATATCTCCCAACTTGATACATGTTTTTTGAGAAACCTATGGGACTTGTTATCATTGTATTCTTGTAAAAATAAAGAAAAGGGATTGGGGTCCTTACTAGTTTAAGGGGGTGAGTTATTAGAATTGGAGAATTTGTTCACTTCAACAGGGTATATTCATTTTGTGTTAACAACAATCATTGTGTCAAATTTTGAAAGTTTGACAAAATTGAAGAATATTTGTATCTTGTAATTAAGAATTGATAAGAGACAAGTGAAATACTGTATCAACAAATTCTTTCATCATGTGTATTAGAGGGTCAAGGCCAAAGCCATATATCTCTCTTTTGTAGTGTTTTAAGTGTCTCTTATGCTTGATATTCTTCATTTTTTGATTAAGTGCACTTGATAAGAAACTCATCATATCTAAATTTGTAAACCTATTCACCGATTCGGACAAATTAGATGGACCCAAGAACTAGAAGTCTTGGAGTCATCACATGTAAAGATCATTAATTTATAATAAGTTGTAGAAATATGTAATGTTGATAAAACTCCAATTAAACTTACTCATACTAGATAATAGAGAAAATGGGAATTGAAAATGAAATACGCTTGGACTTTTGATATCTTCTATTATTCATTAAATGTTCATACACATTGAAAATGCAACTAATCCTTAGAAAGCATTGAAAACATTTAAGTCAATAATTGAAATCCCAAATCCAAGGCACCTTCATGATTTTTGCTTCTAATTTAGGAAGATACTAACTAATATACACCAAATATTGATATACCATAGATCCCTTGATATGTGATTTTTTTCTAACAATATCCTTTAATGACTTCAAGTGCCTCTCAACCGTCTACATTGACCTTGTGTGTACAGGTCCACATAGTTCAATCAACTCAACTTGGTGTAAGAGGTAGTGTTCTTATGCATTGAAAAATGTCGGAAGCATATATTTTTTTATTTCTCACATTAGCTGAGGAATTTCCCCTCTCCGATATTTTGTATCTTCCTTATGGATTTCTTTATATGAAAACGACCTACACATGATATAACAAATCAAATCATAGGTTTCAACAACAATGTATATACATTGAAAGTAAAATAGAACTCTATGAGTTGAGAAAC
>JZKD02S0807040.1:66224-82255 GCA_000966675.3 Picea glauca | reverse complement strand
CCCACGTGAATTGAAATGTTCACGTATGCATACACTCCTCCACCTTTTTTTTATGCACGCATACCTTGATTTATACCATAGATCGCCTATCCTTTTTATTTAATGGAGTCGTCATCGCACCTCACGTTGATACTAGATCACAGAAGTACGCAACTCTCGCACAGTCGGAGTGCGGAAATGCTAAAACGTTACGCATTGTTCCTTTGTTGCAACTGCGGAAATTGTGAAAAAACCGTCACACTTCCCACGCTTCATGCCTGCAGAAATTTTGAAAATTCACCCGAATGGAAGTTTTCACCAATGGCCGCCGCGACCTTCGAGAGGAGAGACCTATGGAAATTTATGAATTTACGCACCATCACACAGATTTCATTTATGTTGCTCCTCCTGACTCTCCTTCAACCATCTCTAACTAGCTCTAATACCACTTGTTAGAATTGTCATTGCAGAAAACACAATTCACAATAATCATTAACAATCACACACAGATAATAAACACATGTATTTTCACGTGGTTCACCCAATAGTTGGGCTACATCCACCAAGCATAGGCATCTGTTCTCTTATTATTCGGATTATGGAGATTACATCAAATTTGCAAGTCTCTCATACACTCAGTCTCTCACATTCGTATTTGCCTCTACGGGATTACATGAATTTATACATCCACACATGAAACTGAATATTAATTGCAATCCCTATCCATATTCTAACTTGGTCTATTTGTTTGTAACCAACGCAAAATAATAGGATCCAACTTTGTTTTAGGAAATTGGTTGTCACCAAATCCCAACAACGAATGCTTTTAAATAGTAGTTACTATGAGAAAATTCAACCACATGTATTTCAAGTAATCATGTAGACATCAGTTCTGAAACTATATTCACCATTCAGACAAATAACAATTTAATAATTGACATAGATAATAGGGGTCCTTGCTTGAACTTATCATGGAATGAAAATGTGATCAGATAAATCCTATGTATATTAAAAATAAAATGAAAAATGTCAACATGAAAACACGGAAAGTTTCAAACATATAACCCTATGTTTAGTACAAAGAGATTTCCAAGAAAAACAAAACAAATTGATTTAACACATATCCTTAAAAAAAATAAAACATGGACATAAAAATATGCATAGTGAAGATCTACACTAATGATTCCAATACAAATGGTTCCCTCCTTGTGTCATAAATTGCAATAATACCAACACATACCAAATTTTCCCCAGTGTGTGACATGCCATCTCTCTCCAGATTCATCCCATAACATCTTTTCAATGTTGCCAAACTTTTATTGTCAGTGGACTGTGTTTGAAGTTTAATATCACAAAATAAGACTAGATTTGAGAGGGATACCTTGTCTGGGATTTTCTAAGCTATATAAGGTTCATTGGCAATAAATAGAGAAAATAGAAAGTGAAACACAATAACTAAATAGGTACTCATGAGATATAATTTCCAGTTCTAGTTCTAGATAATAGCCTATAGAGACCATATATAAACCTATAATTGGCAGTAGCTATTGTACATTATGAGAATGAAGTCACAGAGAAGCTCACATTTTGCTATTCCCGATGGCTAGATGAGCCTTTTTTGGGGGACTGTTAAGCAGCCTCATTATTTGTATCATTACACAGAAGAACTTTCACAATGTAACTATTGGGTTTTTCCAGAATTTTTTTTGGTTCATATTTCTAGGACACTTTTTCCAACCCTAATATATGTAGGTTCTATGTGGGCCATAAACCATCGTAAGGATATCTAACAAGTATTGCAGACAGTCATAATACCACCACTTGGATATCTACGGCCACGAAACGAACTCCAAGAGTACTTGGAAAGTTTGATTTACTAGAATTTTAACCAAATTGTTTTTTATTTGGAGGTAATCTCTTCAGTATTGGTAAATAAAAAGTCACATAATTTTATTATTTTCACGGGGAAAATAACATTAAAAAAATGCAAGAAACAATTTTTAACCACGTCTTTATGAAGCAAAAATTGGCAAACTCGATACAAAGATTCCTCACAAATTTTTGTAGTGTCTAAAACTCTAGATGTTCCGAAGATAGAACCAAATTTAAGAACAAGAACAATAATTCTATTGGAAATCCAATTAATATCCATATGAAAACTATAATAGCACATTTGTAGCACTCTGATTCATTAGATCATTGAAACACAATTTAAAGGAAGGTATCGAGTGTAGCACATGCATGTACACCTAAGACACAGAAATAAATGAAAGAAAAGATCTAATGTGACATGAGAAAACATGCTTCCGCCATTTTTAACATAAATTTAACTCCGTGGAACACTCTACAATGTTTGAACATTGGTCTCTAAGGGGAAAACTGAGATAATTTAAGAACAAAATACCAAGTAAAACATCTGGAATTCATCTAAATGAAACTACATAAATTTTAACACAAAGAATCTTACACACTTTTAACCAACAATTAACCATTTGTAAAAACATGAACTTTTAGTTATCAAAGATAGAAATAATAATATAAAGAACATAGATTGTAACTTTTCTTTCCAAGAGTGCATACTAACAACCATCTGAGCTAGTGATTTCCACCTAACTATAGGCAAAACCACCCCCTAGTGGGGCTATGGTACCACTAGGGCCAAGAAAAGATTAAAACAACTCTGACCCACACAACACAAGGAACATCTCCTTCTCTGTTGTATAATGCCTCAAAAATTATTTATTTTCATACTATTCACTACCCCCTAGTGGGGTTATGGTACCACTAGGGCCAAGGAAAGATAAAAAAAACTATGACCCACACAACACAAGGAGCATCTCCTTCTCTGTTGTATAGTACCTCAAAAATTATTTATTTTCATACTATTCACTACCCGCTAGTGGGGCTATGGTACCACTAGGGCGAAGAAAAGATAAAAACAAATCTGACCCACACAACACAAGGAGAATCTCCTTCTCTATTGTATAGTACCTCAAAAAGTATTTATTTTCATACTATTCAGTGTGTGCATAGAAGCCCCCTAGTGGGGATATGGTACCACTAGGGAGAAGAAAAGATAAAAACAACTCTGACCCACACAACACAAGGAGCATCTCCTTCTCTATTGTATAATACCTCAAAAATTATTTATTTTCATACTATTCAGTGTGTGCATAGAAGGTCCAGGTTCTTATCTCAAGTTTTATCATAATTCTCCATGGTTTCTTGGCTTTTTCTTAAGGTATATCAACTTCAATTCATGGTTGGTTTGGTTTATCACAGACTTGGCTCTATATTTATGATTTCTAACCGCACAAAACTATTTTTCATCCTTTTCCTAATAACCTCCTTCTCCCCATTCTAATTATCCTCATGCATGATGGCAAGATAATTCATACTCCAATTCTTTTTCTAGTTCCAAGAATGTAGGGGAGAGGACTTGCTATATTTTAGGAGATGATGACTTACATTAAGGAATGTCTTTCCTCCACTCCTATTAATCCCTTTTAGCTTTTAAATTAAAATTTGAAATGGGTGAGGGTTCAAGGTAGCATATGGTAGATGTTTTATGTATAAACTCCACTTACACCCTCTCACCTTACGCCTCTTGTGGTATCATAGCCCCTACAAACTTAGTCATTTTTATTAACTGAAAAAATAAATTATTTACAATATTTAAGAGAGTAAAACCGGGATATTACATACATCCAACAACACTGCCTCAAAAAAGTATGCACTTATAGTACATTTAGTGTTTCATTGTTTCGTTACCTTGATCTCTTCATTCATTTTTACTCAATCCGGTGGATAGGGTCTAGGATGATCACAAACCTCCAATCCAATCTTTCTTACGATATCCACTACTATGATATTAGGTTGTGAGTCGAAGTTGAACAGAGCATCTATATTGGTCTTCTTGACTTAAATCTTGATGTGGAAGAGTTTGGTCATCTCCTTCTCTTCCTAGTGATGAATTCTACTCAGATTCACCTCCTTATGCATTGATATGAAGACCATCTTCTCATCCACATCAGAGCTTCTTTCAACCTAATTGCTTGAATCTATGGTTAGAAGATTATTTTTCTTTGCACCCTTCTTCCAATTATTTGGGTTCATTTCTAGATGTAGTTTCCACCACTTTTCCTTAGTGTGGACATAAATATTACGATGTTTACAATAGTTTCTAGGATCCTTGTACCTATGTGCAGTGGATGTTATTTTTTCATCCTTTCCTCTTTCACTTATACTTCCCCTCCTTGGGAGCTTCCTAGTGATTTTTCTCCTAGGAACCACTTGGTTTCCCTTTCTTATGCCCTATGTTTTCTAGATACTATGCATGTACACATGCCTCATCCATGGTATTTGGATTTAAAAGAATCACTTGCTTTCAAACATGACTATGTAGACCCCCCAGATACTTGAGGGGTATATCTAGGTTCATGGGAGAGATAACCAGCATGATGGCCATATTTGTTAACTCGATGGTGTAATCATTGTGACAAATTGTTAATAAATGTCTCAACCACACCAAAATATGAGTCAACTAATTGGAGAGAATCTCTGATATCTAACTAGATCTAACAAATTTTTAAAACTCAAAACAAAATCTACCTCACAATGACCAATACAATAACAACCACAAGCTTCTCATATCATCAAATATCACACATTAATGTATAAAACAAGTAAAATTTCTAATTCCAAAATTATTTACTTTATATAATAACATCCCATTTACTAACTCAAGCAAGATGAGAATCAGTAATGGTAATGGACTTGACTTGAATATTACTATTGAATTTATGTTTACATTACTCTACTCAGCCCTTCATTTTCAACTCATGAACCATGTTTTTTTGTCAAAAAGGGAAGTTGTTTGAATGTAACAAGCCTATTTGAACGTACATTTTCAAGTTTCATTATCTATGTGGGTGACGTCATTTCCATCGATTGATTAATTACGTCAAAGGCATTTTTTTAAGGGTGTGGTATTTCCAATTTTTTGTCATCTTTCAACAATGTACATGTAACATCCCCGCTATAATCCCTAGTTTAATAATGATTAATGTAGATATAATGAAATGTGGATGTGGCTAAGCGATGTAATATGTGAATTGTATTTCTTAATTTTAATAATAAAATGTGATGCCCATTGTTGGGGGACATGGACAAAAATAGGTGATGATTTTTCCACAAGAGAAAGGAGTGTCTAAGAGGGGTCTAAGGGGAAATTTATTTATGGGTATTAATTCAAAACTATATTTTTGAATTTCATTATCATTTGGGACAACCTTCTATTTTCTGGTTGAGTATATGAGAGCCCAATCATTGAATACATGTAAGAGGGTGGGTGTAGAGATTCACATCCCATAGTTATTTGGATGCATGGGTTGAAGTACAATCAATATTGGGAAAAGTGAGTAGTCAACTGGATTGGGAAAATATAGGAAATTCGTATGGGAAGAATATGTGTTTTTGTAGGCATGTTTTTGCATGAACAAAAAGCAAGGAGAATGAAAGAAGAACCTTGGATCTGGAGAAAGAATTTTGGGTGAATTTTGGAGTGTATTTGGAGATAAATACTAAAGAAGCAAGTTGTCAGGATTGCAAAAGAACTAGGTTGTCAGGCCTGGAGAGTAAACTCATTTGTGAGATGCACTATAACAACAACTTGTTGTTGTTTTTTTTCCTGGTATTTTTCCTAGAAATGAGTTCCCTTGAGTTTCTAGTAGTTACATTCTTGGTTACATGTGATAGAGAGACCCTGAAAAATTAATGGGATGATTTATGGAATGAGAGTAGTTAATGGGTACAATCCTTGGGTTGGGTAGGTCAATAGGAAGAGAGCTAGTGAAAATCAATATAGTTGTAGCAGAATGCTAGTGGGTTGTGGGATATCTATGTTGTGAGTGGACACTGAGAGACACCCTTTCTTGTGGATTCATATCCCCAACTAAGGGGTGAATTTCTATTGAGATTTGGAACAACAATTCTATGGCTGGGTGGAATGTTTGTCCCAAGCGGTTGGTTGCACAAGTGTTTTAAAAAGATAAGTGTTTATATATATCCTAAGTTAATCTATGAGTTTATTTGCTACGCATTTTAATCTTTGTTTTTGGATGATTTTTATGTTGTTGTAAGAGATTTAATTAGTTGAATTCATGTTTAATTAAACATGCTATAGAAGAATTAATTTATTCGTATTAGAACGATTAAATTTATGTGTATTCCTATAGCTGATAAGTTACAATATTAGTTAGTAGAGATTTTTTCTTATTTGTATTCTACATAGAAATGTTCCTTTGTTAGGTTGGGGGGAGTTACAGCTTAGTATAGGAGAAACAAATTTCAATTCTAAGTCTATATGGGCTAAGAGCCATAATGATTTTGGTAGAAATTTGTTATTGTAGAGTTTCATTTTGACGAACTTGGCGAAAATAGTGGAAATAGAGTGAAACACCCAAAATTTGTGAGAAGATCTGAGTTTAAATCGTCTCAGAATAGTTGAAGAGGGGATTCATGGTGTAAATTTGAAATTCATAGAGTTAATTGTGATCCTGGGAGGTTGATTTTTGCATTTTAATGGAAATTGAAGAAATGAAGAAATCGACGACCCAGATCATTCCAACATTTGCAACCGGTGACCGAGATTACTTCTAGAGTGAGTAAAATATCCAAGTATGCGGGTGAGAGAAGATCCAAAAGAGAAGGCTTGTGGGTCATGTGGAAACCTTAAGTTAGTGTTTTGACAACCATGGGAAATTTCTGCAAAAGAAAGGTTGTGCAAGTTTACGGGTTGTGGCTCATAGGAAAACCTTAAGTTCATGTTTTGACATCCATGGGAAATGTCTACATAGTAAAGGCTACATAGGTTTGTGGGTTTCCGCTCGTGGGAAAACCTTAAGTTCATGTTTTCATAGTTGTGGGAAATATCTGCAAAGGAAATTTTATGTAGGTCTGAGAGTTGGGGTTCATGGGAAAACCTTAATTCCATGTTTTGATGGCCATGGAAAATGTTCATGAAGGAAAGGTTGTGTAGGTTTGCGGGTTGCAACTTGTAGGAAAACCTTAAGTTCGTTTTTTCATATCCCTAGGAAATTTCCATGAAGGTAAAAGGCCATGAAGAGTTGTGGGTCATGGGTCATAGACAAAACATAATATTGTGTAAATTGACTTGTCCATGAAGGAATTCTACAAGAAATATTGTGATTGGTTTACAAATTGCGAGATTTGAGGAAGTCTGGATATAGGGTAATTAGTTATGTTGATGGAAAAATGGGTGCAAATGTGTTCCAATATGTCGTATGTTTGAATTATGGGTCTGTTATAGCAAGAAAACAATCAATTTTTCTATGAACAATTTGCATTTTTTTGGAGGTCATCAACTTGTAGAGCGATTTTGAGGGCCTAAACGACATTTTTAGTTAGTGAAAATCATGAGAACCGTATTTACCATTGGTACATAGAGAATATATATCTTAAATTAAAGATCACAATGAGAGCTTTCCAATGAGCTGTGATGTGTGCAAGACATAGCTAGTATGATAAAGTTACAAGTAAAATAGTTAACGCTATTATTTGAGTACTAATTTACTTCCATGGGGAATAACTTCTTGATCTGAAGTCATTTTGGGGCACAAGATAATTTTTTGTAAATCTTATGAACCATAGAATAAAACCATTGAGCCATATTTGGAATCTAGATACACAAAAATCTATAGGAAGAGAAAGAAGACACCTGTAGCATAAAGGGGAACCGGTTGAAAACTTTCACGGACCATAAATTTTATCTCATAGCTCAAATTTGGGAAAACACATGGTTGTTGGAAAGGTATTGAGGATGAGAAGACATATATCAACTTAGAAAATTAATTTGAGCAGAAAAATTTACATTCAAATCAAAATAATATGACTAGTGGTCATTAAAGAGAAGAAATATTTATGCATTCTTTTTCAAAAACTGTATATATGTATATATATTTTTGTCTAACAAAAAATTAATTGGATGCACATTTTCTTGAAAACTTTAGAGTTAAGGGAAGGAAATTTAGTTACTATATGATAACCACGGTCATGGAGGATGCCCAAGGGTATTACAACCATGAAGATGAGTTTAGATGGTTGCATTTCAACATGGGAAATACTGAGACAAAGTCTAATGGAAGAAGAGGCAGGTGGGATCCTGCAACTATGAGAAGACTGCAAAGAGAAGTGAAAATATATAGGGAAGATAATAAGAATATCATGGAAGCCAAGGAAGAGATACTACAAAGCCTAAATATGATGCATATGCAAGCCAATAAAGACTAAGGGACAAAGTAAGTGGATAGTGCTAGACATGTGACAACATCAAGATTCGATAGAAGGAAGGATGAGCATGGGAATGACATGAAATCTAGGAGTATCAGCAGGCGTCATCACTCCCCATTGAAACCCATGAGGAGAGCACATGCAATTTTAGGGCTAGAGAGCAGCCCAAGTGTATATCATGTCAAGAGGTAGAGGAGGAGGCTGGAGTTAGACATCTTGCAAGGTGATCTTAGGAAAATCAAACCACCAAATTTAAATGGCAAGCACAAGAAGGGAGAAGAGGTTGAGGCCTGGTTGTTAGAAATGAAAAAATATTTCTAGTTGCATGATTATCCCTCAAGGGTAGATATAAGGATTGCAACTTACCAGTTTAAAATAAATACAACTATGTGGTGGGATTAACTTAAGCAAGCCAAACATCTTGATGAGAGGAAGGTCTCATGGAGGAAATTCAAAGGATATTTCCAAGAGATATATTTTTTTGAGTATAACTATAAAAAAAAAGATGAAAGAGTTCTTTGAACTCAAGCTGGGAAGCATGACAATGGACTAATATGAGAAGATGTTCTTTGAGTTACTAAATTATGTGGGATTCATAAAGGATGAGAAGGTCAAAATCTAAGGGTTTATGAGTGGGTTACCGTGCTTCTATAGTGACATGATACATGATGATAAAACCAAAACTTTGGAGGAGGCCATAAGGAGAGAATAGGGAGGCTAGTGCTCCAAAAATATCGGAATCACAAGATGAAAGGAAATAAGAATCAAAGGCATAAAGGTTTTAAGCCACCCCTTTTCAAAAGAAACTCAGAAGAAAATTAGAAGGGTTAGTCGATATAAAATGAGCCTAGGATGGAAGATTCATTTCAGAAAAATACAAGGTAGGAACCTGTAAAATGTTACGGATGGGAGGGAAATAAATTATATGGGGACTTCCCTCACAAAGGAGAAAGAATGAGGAATTACCACAACATCTATGAGGATAAAAAAATTGAAGACATGGGAGCAAACATGCCAATGATTTATGTAGCCATGGAAAACAAGTAAGAATAATACCAATCCCCCATGATTGATGTTGAAGGTAAGATTGATAATCAACCCATATCAATTTTAATTTATTTTGGAGCTAGCCATAGTCACATAAACTCTAACGTTGTTGAATATTTCACTTGCAAAGAAGAACACATACAAAATATTGGTTAGTTCAGTTGGCCACTGGGGTTGAGAGGAAAATCAATGAGCGGGTTAAAGATTTCCTAATAGACATGAATGATATCAACACAAAGGTAGATGTGAAAATCATACCATTGGGTTCACATGATTTCCAAATTGGCATGGATTGATTGGAAAAACACCATGTTGTTTTAGATTTCTACTACAAGACAATAAATTGTCTTGATGAAGAGGGGATGAAGGAAAAGTTCAAGGCATTCCTAGAGCTATACTTGTTTGAGAAATTTCAGTCGTGCAACTGAAAATAGTTTCAGGAAGGGATGCCATATTTTTGCAGCCCATATGGAAGAGGCAACCAGAGATAAAGTGGAAAACATTGAATACCATATAGTCTTGAAATATTTTGAAGATTGGTTTGAGGAAATCCCAGGACTACAACCAAAGAGAGACATTGATTTCTCTATTTATTTGGTGCCAAGGGCTTCCCCAGTGTCCAAGACACCTTACAAAATTGGCACACCATAATTGAAATAGTTGTAGATGTAGCTTGAAGAAATTTTGAAGAAGAGGTATATACTCCCAATCGTGTCACCTTGGGGTTTCCTAGTTATTTCTATGAAAAATAAAGATGCAACCATAGGGATTTGTATTGATTTTATATAGTTGAATAAGGCCACCAAAAATAACAAATATCCCTTGACAAGTATTGATGATTTATTTGATCAACTGAAAGGTGAAAGAAATTTTTCCAAGTTTGACTTGAGATCGGGTCATCATCAAGTGAGGATAAAAGAAAAATATATCAAAAAGAAAACATGCATAACAAGATATAAGAATTATGAATTTACGGTAGTGCCATTTTGGCTATCAAATTCCCCAACTATTTTCATGTTCCTGATGAATCGATCATTCATGGAATACCTAAACAAGTTTGTCATTGTTTTCTTAGATGATATTATCATCTACTCAAAGATAGAGAAAGATAAAGATAAACATTTAAGAATGGTGCTGCAAGTTTTGACAGAGCACAAGTTGTATGCCAAGCTAAGTAAGTGCATCTTCTATCAAAGGAAGATTCGTTACTTGGGCCATATTATTTCAAAAGGTAGGATAAATGTTGATACCAAGAATATAGTGGCCATTAAAGGATGTATAATACTAAGAAATGTGACATAGGTCATACCATTCATGGTTCTTTCTAGTTATTACCAAAGATTCATAAATCACTTATTTGAAAAAGAAGGGAGTGAAATTTTAATGGAATCCCAAATGTGAAGAAATGTTTTAGTATTTGATGGATATTTTAACAAGTACATCGATATTAAAGATTATAGATGCAGATGAAGACTTTGTTTTGTGCACAAATGTGTGCAAGGAATGGATCGGTGGAGTCCTCGCTCAAAAATATCATGTGGTATGCTATGAGTCCCGAAAATTATAAGAACGTGAGAGGAATTATGATACACATTGTTATCAGACTAATCGGTAGGTGCGGACACTAACTGATCTCCTAGATCCACCTGGATCTAGAACAAAACAGGATAGTACATGACTCTTTTCCTAAGTTTTGACCATTGAATTAACTAGGAGGAAGAAACAAGTAACATACCTTATTATCGCTTCCCAGGGTCTTTGTTGATCCCGCTTCGCTCCGATGCTCTTGTGAGGTCAAGACCAAGACAACACAAACCAACCAAAGTGAAGATAGAACAATATATTCAACAATCAACTTATGTGTATGATCAAGGAATTACACAATAAAGTGAGAATAGCTTTATGGGAAAGGGACATGCCACTGTATCATATTAATTGAAAGTAAAGATTACAACCTGATAGCCTTGATGCCGCAAGATTCCTTTCGATGGCTCTTGGCTCCAACACACACACACTTGCTCAATCCTTGCATGAAGAAGATCAAATCCTCTTGATAGACTTGCTAGAGTCTCCAAGCTGTTGTTCAAGCTAAGTCCTTCACACAATTATTTCACCAATTCTCCAATGAATCTTTCTTAACATTTTCCATGAGAATTTCCTCAATATATAGGAGAGAATGAGATAGTTACTTGGATAAGAATGATCCCAGAATATCAAGGAATCTAGTAAAAAGATAACCATTCGAATTCCAACCCATTCTTCTAGAAGATTCCCTTCTAGAAGCATCGAGAATTCCTCTTTTTCCATGCTTTAGGAAGAGTTCTCACCCTAACTATTCAACACAGTGTGAGAAGTGCGCACCCTGGCTTAAAGCAGCCTGCGAGAATGAGTCATTCTCGCACCCAAATGCACTAGCAGTCTGTGAACCTTCTTCAAAAATGATTTTTCTGGGAAGAGATGAAAGTAACTTTTCTCAAGAGAAAGTTCTTATGAAGAGCCTGAGTACACCATCATCAATACATCATCATGACGACCAAAATCATGGGTAACACACATGAATTGGAATTAGAATCCATTGATCATGCACTAAAAATGTGGAGAGATTACCTCATGGGGAAAATATTTGAGCTAAGGATCATAGTTCATTGTGGCTTGAAGCATTTGTTTAGAAAACCCACATTAAATGCTAGACAAACTAGATGGATGGAATTTCTGAGTGAATATGAATTTGAAATTAAGCATATAAAAGGAAAGAAAAATTAGGTGGTTGATGCACTCAACACAATAGCACATGAAATGCATATTTCAAACATCAACATGTACAACACAGATTTAAAAGACATAATTTTAGAAGTTGCAAATTCAAAGAAACAATATTTAAAAATAAAATAAACACTACAACAATGAAATTAATAGAAAAAATTAAATTATTATGAGTTGAAAGAGGACGGAATACTCAATTTTAGAGGAAACATCTATGTTCCAAATTATGGTGATGTGAAAAATACAATGAAAAGTGAAATGCACAATGTACCATACATTGAGCACCCATGATATTAGAAAACAATTGCAACTATAAGAAACCAATAATTTTGGCCATAAATAAAGAAAAAAGTGGGTAATTACATAGCCAGATTCATGGAGTGAACAAAGGTGAAGACAAAGCATAGACATCCAGTGGGGCTGCTAAAACCATTACCCATCCTTGAGTGGAAATGGGAAGTGGTTACAATCAATTTTATTACAAATCTTCCTAGAACAATGAAGCAACATGATTCCATCATGGTGGTGGTGGATAAACTAACTAAGGTTGCACACTTTATTCATTTAAAGACTACATAGAAGACAATAAATATTGCATATACCTATATGAAATAGGTTGCAAAGATACATGGGCTTCCTAAGGCAATTGTTTCAGATATAGATCCAAAATTCACATCCAATTTTTGGAAAGGTTTGTTTAAAGAATTTGGGACAAATTTAAATCTCAATACAACATATCAACTAGAGTCGGATGGGAAAATAGAAAGGACCAATAGAATAATTGAAGACATGGTCATAATCTCTAATACATATGGGGTCAAAATTCGACAAAAACTTTAGACGATAAGGATAAAATTAATCATATTGTTACAAATTACGACATAATATTAAAATTTTAATCAATTTTTTTTTTCTGGGTGCCCCGATGACTGTCGTACTTCCGAAAAAAATATACATCCATCTATCTTTCGATGATAGTTTGTTTGTCTATCAACAAACATAGAGAATTCCAACTACCCATTTGAAAATAGTTTAACGGTCACAAACTTGGTCAACTTTGACATAGTCAATGTTCGTCGAAAGATCAACCGCGATGAGTGTTTTCAATTATTTTGTTGTAAGTTCGGCAATTATAAAATATTTTTTTGTTCATTATTTGTTGCATGCTTTATTATTCTTTTTTCTATGTTCCACTTGCATCAAATCCAATTCTTTATCTGTATAGCTCATATTTGTTACTTTGAAGGTTGCAAAATTTTAATATTACTTTGTCTCTTTTTTAAATACCCAGATTAGATCCATAACCCTTAAAATTTATTTCATATGGGGACACAAATTGTTTCCTAGGAAATAGGTATGAACATGTCTACTCAATTTCGTTTAATTACTATACAATTTGTATTGGTCTAGTTCTCTTTTATTGTTTGATTTTATTACTTTCTTATAGTCAATCATTGGAACTTTTGTGGTAAAAATGTATGGTTTTGATTTGTTGATTAATTGTTGACTACTTTTATAAACCTTTAATAAATCTATGATGAAAATGGATCAATTCTCTAGTACATTTGTGGTCAATATAATTCGATGACATTTGTACCATAAGAATATATTTGTATATTGTACTTCTATTGCTTCAATGGATTTTGTTTTAAATATAGAAAATTACAATGCCAACAACTGAAGAGAGTGAAAAGATGATTGCTAGGTTAAAGGTTACATTGGAGGCATAGGTCGATGATGGGAAATGTTATTTCCTTTGCAATCAATTTAGGGGATTGAAAAGAATACGCCTTGTAAGGAAAATAGTTGAAATACATTGTTGGAGGTATGGGCATTGTGAAGGGAGGAATACATACTGTCCCATGGTAAGTTAGTCATTATATATGTCTTTTTATTGATTGTATGTATTAAATTTTCTTTCGTTTTAATATTTTTTATATACACTAATGTTATTGATTATTTGTAATTGTATAGATAAATACCCCTAGGTGTCTGTCACTAGATAAATATATGCCAAGTAGTAGTAGAAATACTATTGTACAATATGTGGAAGATGGTATGGATATTGAAGATCAATTCAATCCTATGGAAGAAGATGACACCAATAATATTTTTCACCCAGATCATGAGACAAATATATTCATCTAGGACATATTTTCTCCTATCGATGAGGAAAACTTTGATGATATTCATGATGTACCTCTACTTGAGAAGGAAAAACAATCCCTTTATGAAGGCTCAAGAAAAAATATTCTCTCTTATATAATGTTGTTGGTGAACTTGAAGGTATTGAATGGTTGTCAAACACTTGTCTCACACAGATCTTGTGGTACGTAATATAATTCACCACATATTATACATAAAGGTCAACTTTATTTTTCTCTATTTTTAGTGTAAATTAAAATGGAAATTAAGGATGCAATATTTTTACTAGTATTATTTACATTAACTAGTTATTTTTAATGTTGTAGATTTTTATGTGATTTTTTCTTACCGTCGTCAAATAATTTACCTCGCACATATACAAAGTTGTATGCCATTATGAAAGATATTGGAATGGAGCATCAAGTTATTGTTGCATATCTGAATGATCATAATATATATTATGGGCAATATGCATCAGAAAGGAAATGACCACAATTTCAAATCAATAGATATTGAACTGATCAAGTAACAAAAGATATGTCTCACAAGGTTCTTCGTCATATTTGGATAATTCCACATTTGCAACGTTTTTTAGGTGCCAAAGCATTGAAAAATTTATGTATTACCATGCACGACACAAAAGTGAAGATGGTTTTATTTGAATGCCTACAAATGGTTTTGGATTTAGGAACATCGAAGAAAGATGTCCATCTTTTAAAGAACAACCTTGTAATGTTAGGATTTCATTGACAACTGATGGTGTCAATCCATTTGGTGAACTTGGGTCTATTTAATCAGTGTGACCTATTTTTGTTATAAACAATAACCTTCCTCTTTGGATGTTATTAAAGAGGGAGCACACAATGTTTGCAATGATTTTTCCAGGTACTTGTTTACAAAATTGGTTTGAACATTGCATTTTATTTTTATTGTTCATTACATAATTACTTATATATATACAAGGTAGTAATTGTGTGTAATTTCAACCAATTAGTTAAGTACCAAGTGAAATATATGAATGTATATATTGAGCCTCTTGTCTACAAGCTATTAAATTTATGGGATGGAGTCACTATGTACAACATTTCTAGACCATTAGGGAAAAATAAATTTCAATTCCATGGAATACTTACATGGAAAATTCATGATGCCCCAGGGATAACACATTTTTGTGCTATGTAACATATTTTTGCAATTTAATAGTACATAATTTTATGAAAATATGATGCATTCTTTTTAAATATTAACTCCTTGTTATATAAATAATAGTACATTAATCCATATCTTGCAGGTCTTCAAGAAAAGGGTAAATTTGCATGTCCATCTTGTGGTCCTAGGATGAAATCATGTTGTTCAAGAAGTATAGGAAATGAGGTGTTTGATGAGTATAAGAACTTCCTCCCTAAGAACCATAGGTATCGAACTATATAAAAAATATTTTCATTTTGAAAGAAGATATTGGAATAAAACCACGAAAAATGACACCTCACCTATGGAAGTTGGAATATAATAGAAATAGTCAAGGTAAGTATTTAGTCTATGTCACATATATATATTAATGTTTTACAATTTTATTTTGTATTGAATTTTGTTTATTTTATTTAACAATTATTGTTGTAATCTCATTAATTATTTTCATAAATGACATGAAGGCATTAATGGGCTTCCACGAGGAATGAAAAGTTACACTATACAATTAAATAGGTTTCCTTACTATGAGAACCTACAAATAGATAATTTTTTTGATATAATGCATATTAGGAAGAATGTAATAGAAACGTTGTGGA
>JZKD02S0807040.1:35809-57298 GCA_000966675.3 Picea glauca | reverse complement strand
AATCCCCAATCAGTATTCTCAACTAACATCGAAGCATCCTTCCTTCCTAACCTACTTCCATCTTCCATCCTATCCTTTCCTCTGTTGGACTAAGATGGAGTGTCAACTATATTGAACTAACTCTAGATAGAAATCGTAAGTGGAAGTGTCATACATCTCGACCAAGCTTCCCCAACAGGCAACTAGCAGTCGTCATCACACGTCTAGGGGAACGTGACTTCACACAACCCTCCCACGACTCTAGGTTTCAGAGGATAAATGGTGGGCAATACCTCCACCCCTCCTTATAGAACTAGGGTCAACACCCTATATCGAGCCATACTGTGCAACTACTATTCTTAGAGTCACGTCATCAAACAATCACTTTGGGCAAGTTGTGCGTCCTGTCAAAACCACACTCACCACAAATCATAGCAATATTTCGAATCATAAATTAAATAATAATTACAACATATAGCATAGACTATCTTCTTGTTGTCTACGACATCCAAGTCACCTCAACACTACAGTCATTTGGTTATCGCATAGTTCATTAACCTGTAAGTTAATCCACCAATAACTCATATATATGCATATACATAAAAATTTCATATAATGATCCATATCTATATTGACGTTCAATTTAAGAAATGCATGTTTATTTTTATCATGTCGGGTATCTGTTATGCATTGATATCATAATTTGAACTAGTATCCACATACCTAAATTCCACATTTTAACTTCCATGTTTAAACAAACCAAAGAGTTATCATCATCATGAGTATATAACAATGAAAATAATATCATGCAACATAAAAATATGTACATATCTCAAATATCTATCTCAAGCTAACTGAGCCCAAACAAATGTTAAGAACTGAATTACTAAGATGACTAAACAGACAATCTTCTAACTCCCTAAAGGTCAATATATGGGGCGTTACATATAGTATGTTCTACCTCTGTCTCTCCCTTACAACTTTGATAACAATGTAAAAAAATTTATATATAATCTTGGAAAATACATGAGGTAAATATTAATGATTTATATGCAAAATCTGTGTTTCTCAACTCATAGAGTTCTATTTTACTTTCAATGTATATACATTGTTGTTGAAACCTATGATTTGATTTGTTATATCATCTGTAGGTCATTTTCATATAAAGAAATCCATAAAGAAAATACAAAATATCGGAGAGGGGAAATTCCTCAACTAATGTGAGAAAAGAAAAAATATCTGCTTCCCACATTTTTCAATGCATAAGAACACTACCTCATACACCAAGTTGAGTAGATTGAACTATGTGGACTTGTACACACAAGGTCAATGTGGATGGTTGAGAGGCACTTGAAGTCATTAAAGGATATCGTTAGAAAAAATTCACATACCGAGGGATCTATGGTATATCAATATTTGGTGTATATTAGTTAGTATCTTCCTAAATTAGAAGCAAAAATCATGAAGGTGCCTCGGATTTGGGATTTCAATTATTGACTTAAATATTTTCAATGCTTTCTAAGGATTAGTTGCATTTTCAATGTGTATGAACATTTAATGAATAATAGAAGATATCAAAAGTGCAAGTGTATTTCATTTTCAATTCCCATTTTCTCTATTATCTCGTATCAGTAAGTTTAATTGGAGTTTTATCAACATTACATATTTCTACAACTTATTATAAATTAATGATCTTTGCATGTGATGACTCCAAGACTTCTAGTTCTTGGGTCCATCTAATTTGTCTGAATCGGTGAATAGGTTTACCAATTTAGATATGATGAGTTTCTTATCAAGTGCACTTAATTAAAAAATGAAGAGTATCAAGCATAAGAGACACTTAAAACACTACAAAAGAGAGATATATACCTTTGTCCTTGACCCTCTTATAGACTTGATGAAAGAATTTGTTGATACAGTATTTCACTTGTCTCTTATCAATTCTCAATTACAAGATACAAATATTCTTCTATTTTGCCAAACTTTCAAAATTTGACACAATGATTTCTGTTAACACAAAATGAATATACCCTCTTGAAGTGAACAAATTCTTCAATTCTAATAACTCCCCCCCTTAAACTAGTAAGGACCCCAATCCCTTTTCTTTATTTTTACAAGAATACAATGATAACAAGTCCCATAGGTTTCTCAAAAAACATGTATCAAGTTGGGAGATATTGGTAATCAATTGATTTAAAACTTCTCTCAATTAACAAATTGCAACTTCAAAGATTATTCACCTATGAAACTTTGCCAATTTGGGATGAATTAAGTACCATATCAAATGTATCTTGTCGATTTCTTAATCATTTTAATATAATAACATTGTCTTTGGAGGTTGAATAAACATGTGTAACTAACTTGGTTGGTGACTTTAAGAAAGAAAATGGGTTTGTAGAAAAATTAAGGTTTTTATTCCCTAATGATTAGACTGATTATGTTCATACTCTAACTAGACAAACATCAATACTTTGAAGTTTGAATCATCCATCATAGTGCCAATAGAAGGAATATGATTGCAATCACTTACTATGGAAGCATTAACACTAAGGAATGGATTTCTTCACAAAACAATCTGGGTTCCTCTAAATCCTCAATCCTATAGTAAGACTCGTGAGAACGTCAAGTCTGAGAGGAGGCCATTCTAAGCCTAGAATCCAAATGAATTTTCAAGTTGGGCTAAGATATGAGATCCATAATGATTATTTTAGGAGGGAAAAAAGCTTCGTACTTGAGTGCTAGCTCTGTAAGAAATCATATTTAAGTAAATTTCATGTTTCTAGTGATGTTGAAGATACCCAAAGGTTTCTTGTGAAAACGAAATCCCTTGTTGAGAAAAGGGGTATGGTTAAATACGCAAATCAAGTGACAAGTGGTTAGGGAGACATTAGTTGTGATGGAGACATGGGTGATTGCTTCATCGATTCATGCATGAAAATGGACACTTATCCAACCTCCAATGTCTTATCCATCTGATCTCCATGCGTGAGGGATCATGAATCACTTCATCTAGACTCGTAAGAGGAAACAATGGAAGTGTGAAATTGTACAATAGATGCTCTCAGGTCTGATAATGACTGAGTTTCCATTCATAACAATGAGTGAAATTCAAATGCTTATCCTAGAAATTTTCTTCGTCATGAGGAATGAGAAGAAAATAAATATGGTTTGATCTCTTTCTTTGGTTTCGTGCATATTAACCTTTTCTGCAAGTGGAAATCTATTAACTTTGAGGTTTCAATGGCCCTTCATGTTTCTTGTTCCAGGAGGACCTCAATCTACAAAACCCGGGAATACTTTGCGACTAAGGAGGTTGTGGATCATTATAAGAGTTCAATCTCTCCTAAGGTGAAAGAATACATGCATCCTTTGGAAGAAGATGTAAATCTTATCAGGGATTATAAGGAGGATGAATATGTGGACATACAAGTCCCAGATATTTTTCCAAATATGAGTTGCACTAAGAATCATAATACCAAGTTTCATAAAACTATGGAGCTTTATTGGCACACCAATACAATGGTGTCCCAAGGTATGCTACCAAAAGATCAAGACTATCGACAATTCAAGAAGTGATTAGAAGCTCTTGAGAGTAAAAATAAGTTTCTCCACGCCATCGTCTCTTGACTGGTTAAAATAAATCAGGGCTCTCTATGGTTGGCACATGATGGTATCTTGTTTGTTGGGTCTCTTTAACATAATTAAGATGCTAGGGGCGAGGCAAGTACCTCCAAGTCTTCTCCCCAGGTGCCTCATCTCATTGACTGATCTTGGATCTGCTTCTTCTTTTCAAGATCTTTATGGTTTTAGTTTGGTCTCGATCAGATATATTTTTTATGGTTTCATGTCTTGTGTTTTCTTTTAGATTCTCATACTTACTTATGCTACTTTTAGTCTTAACTCACTATAGTCGAATTTTGAGTGCTAGCTTGGTTTCCCTTTAAGGACAGACCAACATATATCTCATTTATTTAAAATCCTCTTGATAGGAATTATGGTGCGATGGGCATCCTAGACAAGGTTGAAATTAAGTATAATGTGTTAAGTTCTACTTATAGAAAAGAAGGGACAGGGTCGGAAAAAAAATGAATCTGGTTGATTAGAAAATAAATTATTTTTTCATAGGTAGATAAGTTAGTGCAATGTCATAGGAAACATTGGAAAATCGACCTGAGTTCAAATACTACTCATCTCAATCATTGTAATTCATGATATCTTTCTCAAATCTTAAAATATTCTTGCAAATATGAACTAAATGTTGATATATCGATAATCAATAGCACCGGATATGTGTGTCGATAATAATATAATGGGACCACAAAAGAAATTGTTTTTTTCTCAAATGAAATCAAACCAACTACGAGTATTATTGTTTCAAAAAAAATAAAAATTCTTTGATATAAAATTTATATTAAAACAAAAAAAAAAATATTATCCAAAATATCAAATTTATAACATATTTCCTAGATGTATTAGATCTACAAAGATTTTACTAACAATTTGTTGATATATAAAGAATTGTAGATCTATATTTTTTAGTACCGTAGATCTTTAAAAATATTCTAAATTAATTGCAAAGAAGAACTAAATTCCAAATAATTTCAAAAGAGATGTGAAAGCAATGATCATTATTTAAAAATTGAAAATCTGTTGTTTTTTATTATTATTTTAAATAACAAAAAAAATGTACCTCATTGAAGACATTATTTTGCTTGACAAATAAATACAACCATGAGCTTTCAAGTCTACCATGCATTTCTCTTCACATGACCATTTCATTTCCATAGTTGTGATACCATGTTAATTTCACCAAGTATCCACAAACACACAATTTTATTAATCATGAAAATAAAATTACATAACACAATTTTATTAATCATGAAAATAAAATTACATAATAGGTGAGAGTCATTATGTATATATAACCTATCTTAACATGTCAGATGTTCGTGAACAACAATGTCAAGATAATCATTATGAGAAAGACGTGGCAGGAATAATCTATATCTTACTAAATACTTATATTCTAAACTAACTTTTTATTATTATTAAAAAAAATGTCTATCTAAATAAACTTTAAGATATTAAACTAACACTTTTGAAAACAATGATAAATAGATGTCATTGACCAACAATGTAAAGATAATCATTATGAGAAAAACGTGACAAGAATAATCTATATCTTACTAAATACTTATATTCTAATTTAACTTTTTATTATTATTATTATAAAAAATGTCTATCTAAATAAACTTTAAGATATTAAGCTAACATTTTTGAAAAAAAATGACAAATAGAGAATCCATGTGTAACTAGTTCCCACCCCAATTGTAAAGTTCTCACATTTAAATTTTGTTTACTCATAACACTCCACACCAAATTTAATTTACTACTATCTTTGAATCTATTCAAAACATAATGAAGTAGTAATGTTTTCTTAGTTGTGAAAATCTAGTGATACAATCTCATCCATCAAAAGTGGACAAAAAAATTTAAGGGCATAATGTTTCATTATAACTGAAACTTAGATTTTAGCAAACTTCCCTAGTTGTGAAAATCTAGTGATAACTTCTCCTCAATTAAAATTGGACAAAACGTTTTAAGGTTATAATGTTTCATTATAACATAAACTTAGATTAAGATGAAAGACATAGGGAAAACTCTGATCATCCGTAAATCTGTATTTATTAATGATTTAATGTGTGAGATTTATGGCATGAAAAATTATATTGAATTTATAGCAAATTTATGGTTGGAAAGAGGACTTTTAAGTTTTAAAATTCACCATTAAACTAGTGCTCGAAATGCCTAAGGAATATGACATGGATACGACTACTTGTAAACAGAAGAGAGGCATGTCTTAGATAGTTTGAGCTTCTATTGTTGATTCTTCATGTCCATGATGTAGCAGAAATAATTGTTTAAAATCTAGGTTGGGATATGTTACGATGTCCAACGCACTATTGACAACCTCAAAAAAGGTTTGCGTCGTGTTACAATTGTTCTAGAAGCGGTCTTTTTCTAGATTGGGCCTCAAACTCATGACCAATAACTCATATTGCTACACCAACAATATTCTCATAGTATTAATCATTTCAACCACATTTTTGAATATCAAAGTTATAATGTTGTATTGGGAAATGGGAAATGGGATAGGGAGAGTAAAAATAATTACACAAATCTTAAGTTCTCTATCAAACAATGAATAGAGTAGATATAAATACAATAAAAGTGTTTCAAGATAGATAACTAGGTTGATCTTGTTGTATTGGGAAATGGGATAGGGAGAGTAAAAATAGTTACAGAAACTGTAAGTTCTCTATTAAACAATGAATAGAGTAGATATAAATACAATAAAATTGTTTCAAGATAGACAACTAGGTTGATCATGTTGTATTGGGAAATGGGATAGGGAGAGTAAAAATAATTACACAAACAGTAAGTTCTCTATTAAACAATGAATATAGTAGATATAAATACAATAAAAAAATTTCAATATAAACAACTAGGTTGATCCATTGATTGAAGAAATATCTCAGCCTCACACCAAATTAGGGAGCTATGTAGTTGGAGGGAATATCTCAAACCAACTAGGCTTCAACAACCTCTGAAGAACTAGGAACAGACTCTTTCTTGTAGAGACTATAACTCTACTTAATAATGAACAATAAACTCAATAATTACAAATATGATCACATTGAAGACAAGTGGAAGTTACACATCCCAACACTCCCCCTTAGCGACTACTTTTCTTTACCATCATCAGGTTAGGTCTTCAACATTACCAAGTCATCTAAATCGAAGCACCTCCTGATCATAAATACTATGTCTACAACCGTTGGTTTAGTAGGATGTCCTTTAGATACATGGTTCATTCAACCTCTTGATGAACTCCCCATGAAAGTAAAACTCATGGTTTTTGTTAGATTCATAATGAAGAAAAGAGAAGAAATATAATGGAAATAATAGAAGCAATCAAGAAACCATGATGAACGGAGATAACTAAATAATGGCAGAAAAGGCATACTCTATTCATCAATGCTTTTGTAAATAATCATGTATATAGATGTACATATATAATACAAAAGACCATAACTGTCAAGTAACTGTATAACAGTTAGGTTAACTTAACTAACCAACTAACTTATGATTAGTGTTTTAACATCCCCCCTTAATCATAAGTTCGTTCTTGCCTGAAAAACTGCCACTACTTGACAATCAACAATGTGTCAAGTGAATGTTCAGAGTGTTGGTTGAAGATTCTCTCTGAACTCTGAAAAAATAGCAAAAGTTGATGTCTTCTACTAAATTGGTGGTTTAAGGTTGACCAGAAACTCATCTGATTGTTTCAGGATGACCACAAACCAATCTGGTGGTTTTGGGATGACCACAAAGCGAATGTCTAGTAGAAGCTAATGTATTCTACTAAATGGCATGGTTTTAAGTTGACCATAAACTAACAAGAGCTCAAGGCTCAAAAATCTGAAAATGTAACAAGCAGAACTTGGTGTCTTCTGCTCAATTAGTGGTTTTAAGCTGACCACAAACCATATCAACAACAATATCTTCAAGAACAAGACTGCATACCAAGAACTAGGTTGCATACTTGATCATCTGTTCATAGGCTCTAAATCAAACTTGGAACCTGACTCAAAATCAAACTTGGAACCTAACTCAATTAGATTCTCCCCCTGTCAGGGACAAGTGGTTCCAATTCCCTTGACCGTCATTCGCAAGTATAATCAAGAAGAGATCCAACACATCAAATTGTCTTCCAGCGAAGTCTAAATACTCGATCTTCAACTCAAAAGACTACATCAGCTAGGCCCCGATCATACCCTAAATCATCAAATCTTGAAAAACATTCATGTCCATCAACTGTAGAAACATCTCCAATCAAGTACGACTGTAGTTGTGTATAAATTCGACGATAAGACTCCTCCAATAAATTGGCTTCCAAATGCCAATGCCAATTCCCTAACCATTCAAAATGAAGTTGTTTCCGCTTGCGCTTTTGACACCTTACTGAGGGATGATTTGTCTTCCAACAAAATTTGCATGGGTGAAGATCAAAACAGTTTAACTTACCATGGCCAAACCGGTGACAGTGTTTGCACTATATGGGTTCTTTATCCGACCGATTAGAAACATCATCATCAGCTATATCCTGTACCTGCTCCTTACCAATATCCGCAAGATCTGTTGTCTTATCATCATTCAAAAAACCTCCACTCACAAAGCAAACAAGTTCGCTATAATTAGGAACATGAAAAAGGTAGTTAGCATCATTTTCATATACTAGTCCATATCTATTTCGTTTAAAGCGTAATTCTTCCCATGGTCGAACAATACATTTATCCGCAACTTTTTCTGACATAGGGACTTCATCTAACTAATCTTCATGTTTATGAATTTCATTACTAGTCAACTGATCATCTTCATTCTCATCCTTGATGTCATTAAAATCACATTGTTGGTGTCGAAGCAAACTTAACTCATAAGACAACAATTTGTTTTAAAGTTTGAACATATCAATCTTCTTGTGTGTTACTTGTAGACAAGCAATCACTGTACTGAGGGTGCACTTGTTTATTGCAATTGTAGATTCTGTAGTTGAGTTAATTAATGTGCGCAATATTGTAAATATTTCTTCAACTCTTGCCATTTGTTTGTATGTTGATGCCACAAAGTTCAACTCTGTATCATGTTGTGCATGCCAAAGTTGTAGCCAAATTGAATTGTGTGTTTATATATTTGTAGTCTTCTTTTCATGAGCGATCGTTGCATGAATGTTGCCAAAACTATAGGATAATTGTTGCATGAATGTTGCCAAAACTATAGGATAACCATTGACGACGCACACAAAGATCCTAAGAGAGACCCCCTTATTCAATTTCGGGTGGGTCAAGGACGCAAAGAAAAATATGGAATTTGTTGGATCCCTTATAACACCTTTAAAACCACCTTATAACTTCATTATAACTTAAAAAAACTCCTTATAACACCTTCACAAAAAATCATCAAATAAATAACAAACCTTATAACTCCAATTACAAACAATTTTGTATTTGCAAGCATTCTTATAACTCGAGTTTCTCTTGAAATAATTTATTTTTTAATGAAATAAACTTAATGAAATCTACAAGTTTAAGGGCTCTTGCATAAAGCTATAACCCCCATAAAGAAATATTTTAATATTCTTTATGAAAATTTAATGTTCTTTATGGAAGATGACTAAATTAGTGAAATAATGCCACTAAACTATTAACAATGCCAATCAATTTTTTTTTTCACCTTTTGATTGTCGAATTCCATTGTTGAAGCATAACAAGATTGTTGTTGCCACTCTCTAGCGACGAGTCAGAACATGAAGTGAATTGGTTGCATTGCGTCTGTTGTCATCACACAGAACGACTATATCGGTGGTAATAATAAGAATGATTGTTGAAGGACCAACCACCTAATTCCCACGCTTGAGAGTTGCGATAGCCTCTGTTTGTGCATCTTTTTTAGTTATTGTTCTAGGCATGTTTCATGTTATTGTTTGTAGCATCAGATGGTGGTTCGATAAAGGAAGCCACAACATGCCAACTACTGACAAAGGATACTATTCGTTGGACTATATGGCTAATCTTTGTTGCTCAATGTAAGCAAAACACCAAGCCAATGAGATGTGTAGCTGAGCAAACCCCCAAATCTCCAACCTTGGCGAAACTTACAACGCCTGAATGAGCAGTTACGACAAACAAGGAAGCGAATTGGCTTAGAGTAATTGTAAGAGGCGATGACAACAGAAAAGTCGAAACCTGTGGCTTATAATAACTAGCTAATCATGTCTTCTCATGTGTTCCTTCAATATCACAGACTGCTCGGGAGTTAATTCGAGGATCTTTCATCAAGAAAATTGGATCGCGCAAGATAGCATTTTTCTTCAACATTTCATTCGAGATAAAAAACAGGACCATTCAACTTGACAAGAAGTCCAATGTTCTCCGAGCTGAATTTAAAACAAAACTGACCAGAACACTACTTGGAATAAAAAGAAAAGGGAATGGCCAAGATACATAGTTATTTCTTTCTTTAAACCATTACGCAATAAGAAATTAAGGATATAGACCAACCCATGAGTGCCCTCCAGGAGCCGAACACTGAACAGTGTGCATAGCTCATTTCAAACCTAGTTTTGATGAATGTTCGCCTACTTGCTTGGTGGTGTTGGTTTATCGCTTCGCTTGCCATCTCAAGGAATGGCACAAGAAAGAAAGATAGCTTGGGTCAAACCAAAACCGACCAGAACAATGGAGCCAAAACCGACCAGAACACTCCGATTTAGATTTTCGGATTTAGATTTTTAGACATCTTATACACAAAAAGGTATTTTAGACAACACATAAATGAATTTTACCTTCTTTTTTTTTTCAGCGGGACTCGATGGTTGTTTTGAGCACCTACTATCATAGACCTGCTCTGATTTTTCTCCAACGCTCCAAAAGGATAGTTATCCTTGATTTTCCTTCGCCCATCGACGCCTTCAGTCAAACAACATTCTACTTTCCCTATTGCAGTGTTTAAATGTATTTTCAACCTTTGCTGCTACAAGCTCTGAATCTCTACAAAGAGGGTTATTGCTCTCATAAACTACCAGGGCCATAAGATCAATATGCTCTAATACCACTGTTAGATTCATAATGAAGAAAAGAGCAGAAATATAATGGAAATAATAGAAGCAATCAAGAAACCATGATGAACGGAGCTAACTAAACAATGGCAGGAAAGGCATACTCGGTTTTTAGGCACCTCCTAGAGTTCAGTTCTAGAGCATGCAGCCGACCCATGACACGACCCACTCTTACAAGTGTTAACGAACTCTATAACAGACATTTCTGCACTACAAATCAATAGGGATACATGATAAATGGGTATGCATGACTAGGAAGGTCTTACAATGATATTCCCTTTATTTGTTACATAGATACAAGTACATATATTGCATACTCCATCTCATGGAGATATTATGTACATAATCAAACATTTCAAGGACCAATACATCATATCAATAAACATTACATCATAGAATTGCTACATCATGTGACTAGCATGAATAAATGGTCATGAGTATGTTTTATTCAACACAATTCAGACAATTTACCTTGTTTGTCCATAATCATGTTGTTTCTTCTGCACTAATCTCTTTGTTGTTATCGAGATCTTTATTGTTCGTGCTTACCATTCCAATCAAATTTATTTTACAAAGAAGACTAAGGAATGATTTTACATCACAAAATATTATCAAACAGGATTTCAACTCGTCAACAAGAGATAATATCATCTTCCTCTTCTATTGTGGTTTACATGTTTAGAGTCTTCCTGTGCGTCTTTGATATTCACTCTCTTGGATTTACCTGTGATTTGTTAGAGTAGCTAATTCTAACAAAACCACTACATTCATATTGAGTTAGCTATGGTCATTGTAAATGCTACTAAACTATTCAATTCTAACAATGTATCACACATTGAGATGACTAGGTTGAACATGTTTCTCTTCACAACTCCAAATAAATTCAAGGAACATATTTAATTTAACCTTGGTCAAAGATTTATTACCATCACATCTATGGATTCTCTATTAATATCTAAGTTTCCCTTCCATTTCTAAACATTCTATTAACTTATTTAACAAAACATTTCAAACTGCAATCAAAACTATGTAACCTGATTAAGAAAACTTCCCTTCACTACCTTGAACTTCCTGTCAGTCACGCCAATGGTCCAACAACCTCTGCCATCACTCCTCTTCTGAGGAACACAAACCTTTCTGGGCTACGTCCAACCCATCATAATCTGGTGCACCTTCTTCAATATCTTCAAAGTCCAAAGCACAATCCAGGGAATCATTAACTATCTCCTCGATGACTCTTGCCTTGGTCATCTCCGTGGTGAATTATTGCATTGTTGCAGCGACTTCTGGAGTCTTCATGACGCCATTCATGAGCTTCATCGCCTCAATATTTTTTGACAAGTGTCCAACAACCCTAGCAGTTGCAACAATTTCTCCAAGGTGCATAGATACTGAATTCATTTGTGCCCTATTCTCATAATGGTTGTTGAACAACTCGTCTAGATCTTACAATTTCTTTTTCCAAATTCTTTGTTGATGTCATGTCATTCGGCTTTGTTGCATCCTTGACTTCTTTCTGCACTATTTTTTCTTCAAACTGAATATCGCGAATATGGCGATCAAGGTTCCTACACTTCTGTTTGAGGCGTCTCTGCCACTCGTGTATTTGTTGTTGTGGGCTTGGCCTGGGATTCAACATTTTCTTCACGACTTTCATTGTGGCATTGGAAAAAATAACAGAAAATTATCCTTGACTCTGATCTGAACTCTGCGTGGATCGAACCCACTCCCTGGAGATTAATATAATCACAATTGTGTAGTCTCATAACTAGCTCTTACGGCTCATAGAAACAAAAAATCCCAGTGATGGAGTGACTGCAGGTTATGTTCTACAGGAATGGAATTTTATAGGTTGCGGTTTCTCACGCTTATATAAGCTTCGATCTGGAGATATCCAAGTCTGAGAGAGAAATTCGACCAAATGGGATGCTTTAAGTCTCTATCCAATCTCCATACTTTTGTCATTGTCAAAATCCAAAATATTTAATGGAATCTTATCCTTCCATCGACATGGATATCAACCGCACTTCTGGATGCAGGCCTAGGTTCGCACCTGCTACCATCAGGAAACTACACACTTTGTTGCTCCAAAACTCATCCAACGATCCTTTTACAGTGGCAAGCTCTCTCTACTGGCATGTTCAACATATGTTGAAAATGGATTCTTCTGGCGATGGTAACAATCACTCGTCTCCTGCAGCAACTTTAACTTATCATGGGAATGATCTTTTTTTAGTGCAAACAATCAATACGCCCATGGCTCTATCACGGAGGGAAAGGTTCTCTCAAATTTCTGATTTCTCGTGGAAAAACAAGCACAACAACAATCTATTCTCCTACTACTCTCATAGGTTTCCATTTTCAGGTACATATAATGCATTATACAACCTTTGTGTGAAATTGGGTGAATCAATCAATTTGGACATGCAACAATAAAAGAAACAAACTAATCATGGGAACAAATTGATTTTCTTCTATAACCCTTAATGCCACCACTAAAGAGTTTAAATTTACCTTACATATATAACTAGTCGACTCATTGTGGTCAATGGAGGCCACAATGGAGGGTAGAAGACAACATTGATTAGACTTATTTCAATCTTCATTTGAACCAATCCACTTTGATCAATTTAAGAAAGTGATCAGTGTTGAATGTAAATGCATCAAATAGGTAGGAGGGAGAGGAATGCATCCAAACACATTAAGACGAAATATGTAATCAACAAGTGTGGACCACCCAAGCCAACATGAATTTGTTAGTGATTTGATCTAAATCATGAATGTAATGACCCACAAGTGAAGTGCCCCTAGTTTGTAAATATTTGCAAACAAACTTGGTGTATCCATAATTTAGGTAGATCCTTTACTCTTAATAGTGGTTCGAGCACTAGAAGACATTTGGGCAAAATTCAAATTGGATTTATTCATTAGAAGACATATTCGGATAAAATATAAAACTGGATTCATGCATTGTTGACATATAAAATGTTGTTAAAACATCTTCCCAACTTGCACATGAGGTTGTGGTATAACATAAAAGTCAACAATACGATAGATATGGGGTTTGAGTTCCATCATCTCGCTAGCAACAACTACACTCTTGGTGCGACTCATCACTAGGACACAAATCATTTGAATCTCATGCTATGGGTGGCTACAATCAAATTTAATCACTTAAAAATCACTAAAAACATAGTGTCACAACTCCTATAACAATTCCAACCACCCATCTCTCTTTCCCATCAATGCACACAATACAAGGGATGATATTTCCTTCTCTTCACCATAGTCCCTCAGACAATCTCCATCCCCTCCAAGGTTCTAGTATAGACCAGATAGGAATCTCTCTACTGGGGGCTCCGGGAAATCCAACTTCAATAGGAGTTCTCACACAACAAGATCATTTGCTATTGGGTAAATTTTATCAATAGAGAATCACTCACAAACATAACAAACTCATTTTCAGCATAATTTGTAGCTTTGACAAGTTGTTTTCAATACCCACTATGGTTGTCCACTCTTTCCCCACATTCAACTCTGATGTTCCTCACCTCTTGTTAAATGTAAAAAATTATCTTGTTTCCTACTCAAATTTCCTCCTTTCCCATGCTTTCTTGACTCTTACTTTACCCCCAAAGATTATTACACTCAACCCCTTCTATCCTAAGTGAGTGGGTTGACTTCCTCACTTAACGTCTTATAGTAAGTCAATGATTTGAGTGCTTAATATGTCAAAAGGATAAATGGCTAAATGAAAGAATGATTAATGAAGATGGGTTAAGATTCGAAGCATATGAAAACCTCTCAAAACCTCCATGTATTTTATTTTATTATTTTCAATGTACGATGTTTACATATTACATCGCTTGGACCATAGCCATTCATAATACTTACAAATATAATATTGCATTGAGGATCAAAACTAGGGTGTTACATCATTCTTAACTCTAGATTCCTAGAAGCTTCCTATAGTAATGAAGTCCAACGATTCCACCCACAACTATATCTAGGGATTTGAGCCCCATACTTAGTGTTGAAAACCTCCTAATGTCACTAATATCCCAACTAAGGCACTATGGATAGCCTTGGGAGTTCATGACCGATGGTTCAAAGCTTCCATTAGGGAATAAGGCCCAAGTTTCCTCCCCTTACATTATCTAGAACCTCGAGACTCATACATATGACTCAAAACCTATTAATATTGTTGATGTCCCCACTCATAGGTAAAGAATACCCCTTGTATGTCATATGTTTTGAGGTGTTGTAACTCATCCTCAATGCCTAAAATCTTCCATTAGGACCTAATGCTTGGATTTCCTCTCCTAAACATATCAAGGGATTTCAAACCCATGTATACTACTTAAAACCTCCTAATGGCACTCATATCCCCACTCTTAGGCCAACGATACCCTCCAGAGATCTTATGTGTTGGTTTGAGGTACCTTTCTTGATCCTAGATGCATAGAGGCTTCCTTTAAGGTTGAAGGCTTGAGTTTCCTCCCTTAATCATGTCTATGGCCCTGACATCCATAGCTAGTGATATTTCCTCCCAATTCACCCCTATCCTTATTCTAGGCCCAAGTATCCACTTGAGAGGTCATATGTGTTGGTTCAACACATCATTCTTGGTTGTGGATTCCTAGAAACTTCCTTTACTCCTTAAGGTGTATGTTTCTTCCTTCAAACATGTCGATGGAACCTGCACTTATTTGTAGTGATCAAAACCTAGTTATGGTGTCAATGACCATGCATACAAGTAAAGAATACCCATAGGAATATGTGTGGTGGTTTGAGGTGTATTTCTTTGTAGGATTCCTAAAAGCTTCTTTTAGGGTCTAAGGTAGATGTTTTCTCCATCGATCATGGCCACAAGTGTGGGATCCATACTTAATGCTTAAAACCTAATAATGACACTAATATCCATCAAGTAATTTCCTAAACCAATAAAAATATTTCCAATCAAATAATCAAATTAATTCAAATCACTTTTATCAGTATCTTTGTAATCTTAAATAAATTTAAAATGATTATATTTAATTATTTGTTAAGAATAATTTTATAATGAATATTTATTTCTTCATTTATTTAAAGTAGTAATAATGTATAATAACAACATAAGAACAAGAAGAAGTTAAACAACATGGAAGACAAGAGGTTTCCTAAAATTGCTTCAAGATGGATTCATAACCACCATCTACTCAAGAGTGGATGGCAATGCCTGGTCTTGCCTAAACTATTGGGGAATCATGGAAGACACCATTTTGTAGAATAAAGATACTAATTTAAGGAGAAAATGGGGTGTGATAAAGAGTTAGAGGAAAAAAGAAAATTAAGGTATTATAAGGATGTAATCAACCCTAATTTAGAAGATCAAAATTATCTATCTGTTTTTTCAAGTGTAAAGAAAAAAAATAAGCACTGCTAAGATAAGAACAAATTCTGAGGAGCTCACTTCCTGGGATGAAAGAGTGTGCCACTTTTGTGACACTAAGAAGGTTCAAGATGAAAACCACTTTCTCTTAGATTGTTCAGCCTATACCCATGTTCAGCCTATACCCATATTTGAATAATATAACAAATAAATAATGGAATTCCATTTTTGCAAAATAATTATTTGTGATGTAAAATTTCATAAGTAAATTCTCAACATTTATTTCCTTATAAAAAATAAATAATTGAATTGAGTTATTTGCAAAATAATTATTTGTAATTCTTTTGTGTTTATTTATAATTCTTTTGTATTTATAGAGAAAAGCTTTATAAATAAATCAGGTGAATAATGTTTAAATAATATAAAAATAAAAATTAAATTGAATTATTTATAAAATATTTTTTATTAAAATCATTGTAATTATGATGTTAATCCTTACAATTAAATCATATTTATACATGTCAATATGGAAAATAAAAACTCAACATACTTCTTTCTCTTAACACAAATAAATAGTGTTGCCTTATGCTATTGAAAGATGGGTTTTTTTGGTTTTGTGTCATATGTATCATATTTATACATGTTAAAATGGCAAAAAAAAGACTTAACATACTTCATTCTATTAACAAAAATAAATAGTTTTACCTTATGCTATTGAAAGATAGGTTTTTTTGGTTCTGTAATAGATGTATGTTAGAGGGTTTAAGAGTTCATTCATCTTAGAACATATTAATTTAATTATACTAAACAAAATTTATTTTAAATAATTTTTCTTTATAAATTTAACCTGAATTTTAAACAATTGTTAAAATTACAAATTTTAACCTAAAATGTAATATAAAACCACTTATAATTTCCAAAAATTGAAATAAGAAAGTTCCCTTACCCAAATCAAAATTTTTCCTCACCTGATTCTATCAACTTACCTCTACAATTAAAAAGATTGGTAAACAAATACCAAACACTCATATTTTTTTAACTGTATAACTGTAGCCACCTTTTTCCCTACCCTTGCTTATAGATTTGACCTAGATTTCAATAAACGACCATTGAGATTCCCGAACATGGTAGAAAACACTACGTTTTTACACTATTGCCTTGTGGTCTATAGCTTCCTTAGTCACAGATGTTTTGTTCAGGCGTAGTTTATTGTTTTTCTCTTACGATCAACACGAGGTGGACACGATCAATCACGGATTCTCTAGCACTTCTACTTGCCTTAATCTATCTATTCAGCTTTTATTGTTTTTGTTCTGCAATGACATAGAGGAAACACGTACAGAGTTGCTACTGCGCCTGCAAACAAAACCAATAACAGTACTGTAAGTAGTCTAGGTTTGATGGCTGGTCATTCCTGCACCGACAGTTAAGTTGAAGGCTGTAGAGCTTGATGGGACGGATTTCAGTTCCTGCATTTTCCGTCATTTACTTAGTTATTGGCTGAATCAGAACTTGATGACATCTTTGGATTCGTTCTTCAAATCTCAATTTCATTATTTTAAGTGAATTCGAACACTACGTATTGTCATACAGTTAGAGATTTAATGAGACTGTCCTGCCATTTGATTGTTATTGATTTCAGTAGCAGTTTTTCATACCAAAGATTTTGACAATTAAAAATCGCAACTTTGGTAATGAGAATTTTTAATTTTACATATTCAATATCATAGATACACATTTTTAAGAACAATTTTCATCCCAAGAATTTAATTTTGCACTCTCACTGTAAATGCTTGGTGTTAAATATATTGTACCCTCAACAGTCTGACCGTACACTGCCAGCTGTACTGGACAGTTGTACTTTCTATTTTTGTCTTGCTTGAGCATATATAGCTCAACCATCTTACATTGTAACCAAGTTCTAAATTATGTACGCTCTGTACTTCTTCATACATTTTCAATATACTATTCTCTTCTCTCTACGTTTCTCTTTGCTTCACAATTTATCATGGTATCAGAGCTACAGGTGTAATCCTTTTCACACAGTCCGGAGAGCAACTCAATCCTCACAGCGCAGAGCCTCACGGATCTTGAGAGCACGCGACACAGCCTTTTCACAAGGCTTGGAGAGCTATTCGTAATACTCTTTAAAGATCGTCGTAGGAAGCTTGCAGAGGGTGCAGAGCGTACTTCGCTCGAAAGAACGAGGAAGCAGAGAATGCAGAAGAAGAAACTCTAAAGAAACCTGCACAATTTTTTTTTTCAAGAATCGTCAAAGATTGACGAAGAAGAGTTGCAGAACGGAAGTTCGCTTAAAGAACTTGCAGATTTCGCTCAAATTCGTTAAAGATTCAGGCAGAAGGCAGAATCGTTTAAAGTTTTTGTGAAATTCGCTCAAATCTGTCTAAGATTGTAGCAAATCATGAAGAAGTTGTGAAATTCTTTCAAATCTTTGAAAGATTCATAAATCCTTCTTCCACACGTGTAAAGAACCCGTCTCAGGTGCAAGGAACAACCACTGAGGCCATAAGATTCGTCCTGCAAACGAATCTGGAGCGGAAAACCAGTCCAGAAGGGACGAGGAGAGCGCAGAACAGGCGAAAGCATTTCAGCCGTCAGATCTTGCGCAGAGGCCCGACAGTCGTTGGATCAACGAGAAAGTGCACGAGGTTTAACCCTCTAGAGCGCAAAAGAGGACTTTTCACTTGATAAATCCTGACATCATCTTGACCATCCATCAAGAAACACGTGGCGAGATCCTATTCCATCGCAAAATCAGGAATCGAGAGTTAGACGAGCAAAGGAAACTGCTCTCCAAAAACTCCGATAAGCGATATTGCGAAATCCCGAGAAGACTTGTAAGCCGTCCATCTCAGAGGACAGGTGGCAGCGGATCAACGCACCATCGGCATTTCGGCATTCGGGGTTTCAATTTGTCAAAGAAACTTGACATCGCAACTCGCGAAATCGCAATACGCGAAATCGCGATCAGATCTCAACCGTTCATCTCTCTTGGACACGTGGCGAACATCACAGCGTCCGTCGGCATTTTGGCATTCGGGGTTTCAAGTTGTCAAAGAAATTTGACATTGCAACTTGCGAAATCACGATACACGAAATCCCGATTAGATCTCAGCCGTCCATATCTCCTGGACACGTGGCGGACATCGAGGGCGCCGTCAGCGTATCGGCATTCGGAGTTTCAAGGTGACTGCAATTCGGAGCATCGCAAGTCGCGATATCCCGAGGAGGAATCATGATCGTCCATCACTCCCAGACGCGTAGCGTAAATCCGGGGACTCGGGAAAAGTTCTGCCAAGGAAGGGCCATCGGCATATCGGGATTCGGCGTTTCGCGATTCTTGAGGACAAGAAACTCAAGAACTTCAAAACTCCGAACTCCGAAATCCTGATAGGAGGTAAACTCCGTCGTGGGGCCGAGCTCACGTCATCTCATCAATTCGTGGGATCTGGATTCTCCACGGTGAAATCCCCGACGCAGATCTGAGTCGTCCATCTGTTGAGGACGCGTGGCAGAGATCAAGACTTTCCGAAAATTTCCCGAAAGAAGAGTTCATCAGTATTCTGGGATTCGGAAAATCGCGGATCCTAACGACGAGATGTCTGGTGCATTTGAATTTTCGACTTCACGAGAAGAGATCAGGTCCGTCCATCATAGGAGGATGTGTGTTACAGATCGGAGCCATCAGGAAAAGTCCCGATAGGACAACGCCATCTGAAAATCGGAGATCGGGGAATCGAGGAGTCAGAAAACCTCGACATCAAAACTCGCGAAATCCCGATTCGCGATATCCCGATAAGTCCTGGACCGTCAGATCACACGAGATCTGGACCGTCGAATTGTCCAAAGGCGTTTTTCGCATTTCGACATTTTGAAAGAAAAAAGAACGGAAAAGCCCGTAGAGCCTTAACATTAAAGCGCGTGGTCACATTGCAAGGAGACCAAACGGACAATTCAAGCCCGATAAGCTCCCATCGGCCATCGGCAGATCGACATTTCTGAGATCAGAGGTAAATACAAAGTTTTTCCCTCTATTTCTTTTGCAATTTTTTTTTGAAATGGCATCATCTAGCAACCTAGGACCAACTCAGGGTCCGATACTTCTGGGAAAGAACTATGAGTTCTGGTCTCTTCGAATGAGGTCGTTCCTACAAGCACAAGAGTGCTTGGAACCAGGGGATCTTGGATATGTGGAACCAGATCTAGCAGCCCTCACTACCATGACAAATGCGTAGAGAATTGCTCAGGCAACTCTGAGGACCAAAGAAAACCAAGTGAAATTCTGGATTCAGAACTCTGTGGATGATTCAATATTCTCGAAAATCACAGGCACTGGTACTTCCAAACAGGCTTGGGACATCCTCAAAACGTCCTACCAAGGAAATGACAAGGTAAAAACAGTTAAACTACAGTCCTTGTGGACACAATTTGAGACTCTCAGGATGACAGAGTCTGAAACTGTAGATCAGTTCATGACCAGAGTCATGGGAATCGTGAACCAGATC
This sequence comes from Picea glauca, assembly GCA_000966675.3. NCBI lineage: Eukaryota > Viridiplantae > Streptophyta > Pinopsida > Pinales > Pinaceae > Picea > Picea glauca. The sequence goes on along the minus strand of JZKD02S0807040.1, from coordinate 36,744 downwards.
AGACTCATTGGTGAAACCATCACTGATCAACGAATTGTTGAAAAGATTCTCAGAAGTCTTCCCAAGAAATTTGAAATGGTTGTAACAGCCATCCTTGAATCCAAGGATTTGTCAAGATTCTCAATAGATGAACTAATTGGTTCTCTGGTGACACATGAGACAAGATTGCACCTCACAGATGAGTCAATCTCAAATGCCTTCAAAACTCAATTCTCTTTCAGCCGAGGGAGAGGCAGAGGAAGAAGTAGAGGTCACCGAGGAAGAGGGAGCCATCAAAATAACTCTCATTCCACTGGAGGTAACAGACAACCCTATCCAAATCAGAATTTCCAAGGTCAAAGAAATCAACAACAAAATCAACATCAGAATTTCCAGCCTCAAAGAGGCAGAGGGAGAAGATCAAATGACAAAACAAGCATTCAATGCTATTACTGCAAAAAGTATGGGCACTATGAATCTGAATGCAGTAAGAAGTAGGCAGATCAGCTCTCAGGCAGAGCACATGTGTCAAATCATATGGGAGACACCTCAAGAGGTATGTTTCTCTCATGACACAAAATTGAACAACAACCTAAAGATCTTTGGTTGCTGAACAGTGGATGCATCAATCACATGACAGGTAACAAAGAATTACTTTCATGCCTTTATTCATCAATTGCATCTGATATTACACTTGGAAATGATCATTTAGTCAAAGTTCAAGGAAAAGGAATTGTTCCTATTCTTACTAAACATAATGTAAAGAAAGACATATGTAATGTCTATCTTGTTCCAGACTTGAAACATAACTTGTTAAGTGTAGGACAGCTCATTAAAAAATGATACAAGGTACTTTTTGAGGGAGCATCCTGCAAAATCTATGATAGAAAACCCAGCAGAAAATTGATTTCTGAAATCTATATGACTCCAAATAGGATGTTTCCCCTTACCCTCAG
>JZKD02S0807040.1:312-15009 GCA_000966675.3 Picea glauca | reverse complement strand
TACAGGTTGATTACAGGTTGGTGCATGGTTGATGCAATTGTTTATGGTACAGGTTGATTACAGGTTGGTGCATGGTTGATGCACTTATTTATGGTACAGGTTGATTACAGGTTGAAGTATAGGTTGATGCATGGTTTAGAATTATTGGTATAGGTTTATAGAAGTATATCTCACAGTGATAGTGTGGCCGTGGTTCCATCATTCTACTTCTACTTCAGGGTGGCAGGATGAGGCAGGGACAGGTGGTTGTAGCCACCTTCCGGTTGTAGCCGGAGAACATTGGGGGTTGTAGCCTCCTTCTGGTTGTAGCCAGAAATTTGGGGAGTTGGAGCTTCCCTCAGGTTGTAGCCTGAGAAACTAGGAGGTTGGAGCCTCCTTCCAGTTGCAGCTGAAAACAAAGGAAGTTGGTGTTTCCAATGAATGTAATTCTTCGAGACATATAAGAAAAAGCATTCTGTGGTTTTCTCCCGATTTGGGTTTCCATGTAAAACACCGGTGTACTGTGCATGTGTGTAATTGTTTATTTATTACTACTCATTATTGGATAATAATTCTACATTGATATAACATTTGAAGAAAAAATATTATAATTACGTTATTACTGATTCACCCCCCCTCTCAGTAATCCAACAACAAACTCATCTGGTGGTTTCAGGATGACCACAAACCAATCTAGTGGTTTCGGGATGACCACAAACTGAATGTCTAGCAGAAACTGATGTCTTCTACTAAATGGGATGGTTTTAAGTTTACCATAAACTAACAAGAGCTCAAGGCTCAAAAAAATGAAAATGTAATAAGAAGAACTTGATGTCTTCTGCTCAATTGGTGGTTTTAAGCTGACCACAAACCATATCAACAACAATATCTTCAAGAACAAGACTACATACCAAGAACTAGGTTGCATACTTGATCATCTATTTATAGGCTTTAAATCAAACTTGGAACCTAACTCAATTAGATTTCCCCCATGTCAGGGACAAGTGGTTCCAATTCCCTTGACCGTCATTCGCAAGTATGGCCAAGAAGAGATCCAACACATCAAATTGTCTTCCAGCAGAGTCTGAAGATTCGATCTTCAACTCAGAAGACTACATCAACTGGGCCCCGATCATACCCTAAATCATCAAATCTTGAAAAACATTCATGTCCATCAATTGTAGAAATATCTCCAATCAAGTACGACTGTACTTGTGTATAAATTCGACGATAAGACTACTCTAATAAATTGGCTTCCAAACGTCAACGCCAATTCCCTAACCATTCAAAATGAATTTGTTTCCGCTTGCACTTTTGGCGCCTTACTGAGGGATGATTTTTCTTCCCACAAAATTTGCATGGGTGAAGATCAAAACAATTTGACTTATCATGGCCAAACCGGTGACAGTGTTTTCACTGTATGGGTTCTTTATCCGACCGATTAACAACATCATCATCAGCTATATCCTATACATGTTCCTTACCAATATCCGCAAGATCTATATCCTAGTCCATATCTATTTCGTTTAAAGTGTACTTATTCCCATGGTCGAACAATACATTTATCCGCAACTTTTTCTGACATAGGGACTTCATCTAACTAATCTTCATGTTTATGACTTTCATTACTAGTCAATTGAGCATCTTCATTCTCATCCTTGATGTCATTAAAATCACATTGTTGGTGTCGAAGCAAACTTAACTCATCAGACAACAATTTGTTTTGAAGTTTGAACATATCAATCTTCTTGTGTGTTACTTGTAAACAGATAATCACTGTACTGAGGGTGCACTTGTTTATTGCAATTGTAGATTATGTACTTGAGTTAATTAATGTGCGCAATATTGTAAATATTTCTTCAATTCTTGCCATTTGTTTGTATGTTGATGCCACAAAGTTCAACTCTGTATCATGTTGTGCATGCCAAAGTTGTAGCCAAATTGAATTGTGTGTTTGTATATTTGCAGTCTTCTTTGCATGAGTGATCGTTGCATGAATGCCACCAAAACTATAGGATAACCAATGACTACGCACACAAAGATCCTAAGAGAGACCCCCCTTATTCAATTTCAGGTGGGTCAAGGACGCAAAGACAAATATGGAATTTGTTGGATCCCTTATAACACCTTTACAACCACCTTATAACTTTGTTATAACTTCAAAAAAACTCCTTATAACACCTTCACAAAAAATCTTCAAATAAATAACAAACCTTATAACTCCAATTACAAATTTTTTTGTATTTGGAAGCATTCTTATAACTCCTTGAGTTTCTCTTGAAATAATTTATTTTTTAATGAAATAAACTTAATGAAAACCACAAATTTAAGGGATCTTGCATAAAGCTATAACCCCCATCAAGAAATATTTTAATATTCTTTATAAAACTTTAATGTTCTTTATGGAAGATGACTAAATTAGTGAAATAATGCCACTAAACTACTAACAATGGCAATCAATTTTTTTTTTCACCTTTTGATCGTCGAATTCCATTGTTGAAGCATAACAAGATTGTTTTTGCCACTCTCTAGCGATGAGTCAGAACATGAAATGAATTGGTTGCATTGCGTTTGTTGTCATCACACAGAATGACTATATCAGTGGTAATAATAAGAATGATTGTTGAAGGACCAACCACCTAATTCCCACGCTTGAGAGTTGTGATAGGCTCCGTCTATGCATATTTTTTAGTTATTGTTTTGGGCATGTTTCATGTGATTGTTTGTAGCATCAGATGGTGGTTCGATAAAGGAAGCCACAACATGCCAACTACTAACAAAGGATACTATTCGTTGGACTGTATGGCTAATCTTTGCTTCTCAATGTAAGCAGAACACCAAGCCAATGAGATGTGTACCTGAGCAGACCGCCAAATCTCCAACCTTAGCGAAACTTACAGTGCCTGAATGAGAAGTTATGACAAACAAGGAAGCAAATTGGCTTAGAGTAACTGTAAGAGGTGATGACAACAGAAAAATTGGAACGTGTGGCTTATAATAACTAGCTTCTCATGTCTTCTCATGTGTTCCTTCAATATCACAGACTGCTCGGGAGTTAATTCGACGATCTTTCATCAAGAAAATTGGATCGTGCAAGATAGCATTTTTCTTCAACATTTCATTCGAGATAAAAAACAAGACCATTCAACTTAACAAGAAGTCCAATGTTCTCCGAGCTAAATTTAAAACAAAACCGACCAGAGCACTGCTTGGAATAAAAAGAAAAGGGAATGACCAAGATACATAGTTATTGCTTTCTTTAAACCATTACGCAATAAGAAATTAAGGATACAGACCGACCCATGAGTGCCCTTCGAGAGTTGAACACTGAACAATGTGCATAGCTCATTTTAAACCTCGTTTTGATGAATGTCCGCCTACTTGCTTGGTGGTGTTGGTTTATCGCTTCGCTTACTACCTCAAGAAAGGGAACAAGAAAGAAAGATAGCCTGGGTCAAACCAAAACCGACCAAAATACTGAAGCCAAAACAGACCAGAACACTGTGTTTTCTCCAATAGTACGATTTAGATTTTTGCATTTAGATTTTTAGACATCTTATACATAGAAAGGTATTTCAGACAACACGGAAATGAATTTTACCTTCCTTTTTTTTCCAGCGGGACTGGGTGGTTGTTTTGAGCGCCTACTATCATAGACCTGCTCTATTTTTTCTCCAACTCTCCAAAAGGATAGGTATCCTCGATTTCCCTTCGCCTAGTGACCCCTTCAGTCAAACAATGTTCTACTTTCCCTATTGCAGTCTTTAAATGTATTTTCAACCTTTGCTGCTACAAGCTCTGAATCTCTACAAAGAGGGTTCTTGCTCTCATAAACTACCAGGCCCATAAGATCAATATGCTCTAATACCACTATTAGATTCATAATGAAGAAAACAACAGAAATATAATGGAAATAATAGAAGCAATCAAGAAACCATGATGAACGGAGATAACTAAACAATGGAAGAAAAGGCATACTCGGTTTTTAGAAACCTCCTAGAGTTCAGTTCTAGAGCATGTAGCTGAACCATAACACGTCTCACTCTTACAAGTGTTAACGAACTCTATAACAGATGTTTTTGCACTACAAATCAATAGGGATACATGATAAATGGGTATGCATGACTAGGATGGTCTTACAACGATATTCCCTTTATTTGTTACATAGATACAAGTACATATATTGCATACTCCATCTCATGGAGATACTAGGTACATAATCAAACATTTCAAGGACCAATACATCATATCAATAAACATTACATCCTAGAATTGCTACATCATGTGACTAGTATGAATAAATGGTCATGAGTATGTTTTATTCAACCCAATTCAGACAATTTACCTTGTTTGTCCATAAGCATGTTGTTGCTTCTGCACTAATATCTTTGTTGTTATCGAGATCCTTATTCTTCGTGCTTACCATTCCAATCAAATTTATTTTACAAACAAGACTAAGGAATGATTTTACATCACAAAATATTATCAAACAGGATTTCAACTCGTCAACAAGAGATAATATCATCTTCCTCTTCTACTATGGTTTACATGTTTGGAGTCTTCCTGTGCATCTTTGATATTCACTGTCTTGGATTTACTTGTGATTTGTTAGAGTAGCTAATTCTAACAAAACCACTACATTCATATTGAGTTAGCTATGCTCAATGTAAATGCTACTGGACTATTCAATTTTAACAATGTATCACACATTGAGATGACTAGGTTAAACATGTTTCTCTTCACAACTTCAAATAAATTCAAGGAACATATTTAATTTAACCTTGGTTAAAGATTTATCACCATCACATCTATGGAATCTCTATTAACATCTAAGTTTCCTTTCCATCTCTAAACATTCTATTAACTTATTTAACAAAACAATTCAAACTGCAATCAAAACTATGTATGATTAAGAAAACTTCCCTTCACTACCTTGAACTCCTTGTCAGTCAGGCCAATGGTCCAACAACCTCTGCCATCACTCCTCTTTGAGGAACACAAACCTTTCTGGGCTACGTCCAACCCATCATAATCTGGTGCACCTTCTTCAATATCTTCAAAGTCCAAAGCACAATCCAGGGAATCATCAACTATCTCCTCAATGACTCCTGCCTTGGTCATCTCTGTGGTGAATTATTGCATTGTGGCAGCGACTTCTGGAGTCTTCATGACGCCATTCATGAGATTAATCGCCTCAATATTTTTTGACAAGTGTCCAACAACCCTAGCAATTGCAACACTTTCTCCAAGGTGCATAGATACTGAATTCATTTGTGCCCTATTCTCATAATGGTTGTTGAACAACACGTCTACATCTTACAATTTCTTTTTCCAAATTTTTTGTTGATGTCATGTCATTCGGCTTTGTTGCATCCTTGACTTCTTTCTGCACTATTTTTTCTTCAAACTGAATATCGCGAATATGGCGATCAATGTTCCTACACCTCTATTTGAGGCGTCTCTGACACTCGTGTATTTGTTGTTGTGGGCTTGGCCTGTGCTTCAACATTTTCTTCACGACTTTAATTGTGGCATTGGAAAAAATAACAGAAAACTATCCTTGACTCTGATCTGGACTCTGCGTGGATCGAACCCACTGCCTGGAGATTAATATAATCACAATTGTGTAATCTCATAACTAGCTCTTACGGCTCATAGAAACAAAAAATCCCAGTGATGGAGTGACTGCAGGTTATGTTCTACATGAATGGAATTTTATAGGTTGCGGTTTCTCACGCTTATATAAGCTTCGATCTGGAGATATCCAAGTCTGAGAGAGAAATTCGACCAAATGGGATGCTTTAAATCTCTATCCAATCTCCATACTTTTGTCATTGTCAAAATCCAAAATATTTAATGGAATCTTATCTTTCCATCGACATGGATATCAACCGCACTTCTGGATGCAGGCGGAGGTTCGCACCTGCTACCGTCAGGAAACTACACACTTTGTTGCTCCAAAACTCATCCAACGATCCTTTTACAGTGGCAAGCTCTCTCTAGTGGCATGTTCAACATATGTTGAAAATGGATTCTTCTGGCGATGGTAACAATCACTCGTCTCCTGCAGCAACTTTAACTTATCATGGGAATGATCTTTTTTTTAGTGCAAACAATCAATGTGCCCATGGCTCTATCACGGAGGGAAAGGTTCTCTCAAATTTCTGATTTCTCATGGAAAAACAAACACAACAACAATCTATTCTCCTACTACTCTCATAGGTTTCCATTTGCAAGTACATATAATGCATCTAATGAAGACTATACAACTTTTGTGTGAAATTGGGTGAATCAATCAATTTGGACATGCAACAACAAAAAAAACAAACTAATCATTGGAATAAATTGATTTCCTTCTATAACTCTTAATGCCACCACTAAATATTTTGAATTTACCTTACATATATAACTAGTCCACTCAGTGTGGTCAATGGAGGTCACAATGGAGGGTAGAAGACAACATTGATTAGACTTATTTCAATCTTCATTTGTGACAATCCAGTTTGATCAATTTAAGAAAGTGATCAATGTTGAATGTAAATGCATCAAATACGTAGGAGGGAGAGGAATGCGTCCAAACACATTAAGACGAAATATGTAATCAACAAGTGTGGACCACCCAAGCCACGATGATTCAGTTAATGATTTGATCTAAATCATGAATGTAATGACCCACAAGTGAACTGCCCCTAGTTTGTAAATATTTGCAAACAAACTTGGTGTATTTCTGACCCTCACTCCCATAATTTAGGTAGATCCTTTACTCTTAACAGTGGTTCGAGCACTAGAAAACATTTGGGCAAAATTCAAATTGGATTCATTCATTAGAAGACATATTCGGATAAAATTTAAAACTGGATTCATGCATTGTTGACATATAAAATGTTGTTAAAACATCTTCCCAACTTGCACATGAGGTTGTGGTATAACATAAAAGTCAACAATATGCTGGATACGGGTTTTGAGTTCCATCATTTCGCTAGCAACAACTACACTCTTGGTGCGACTGATCACTAGGACACAACTCATTTGAATCTCATGCTATTGGTGGCTACACTCTAATGTAATCACTTAAAAATCACTAAAAACATAGTGTCACAACTCCTATAACAATTCCAACCACCCATCTCTCTTCCCCATTAACGCGCACAATACAAGGGCTGATATTTCCTTCTCTTCACCACAATCCCTTAGACAATCTTCATCCCCTCCAAGGTTCTAGCATAGACCAGATAGGAATCTCTCTACTAGGGGCTCCGGAAAATCCAACTTCAATAGGAGTTCTCACACAACAAGATCATTCGCTATTGGGTAAATTTTATCAATAGAGAATCACTCACAAGCATAACAAACTCATTTTCGGAATAATTTGTAGCTTTAACAAGTTGTTTTCAATACCCACTATGGTTGTCCACTCTTTCCCCACATTCAACTCTGATGTTTCTCACCTCTTGTTAAATCTAAAAAATTATCTTGTTTCCTACTCAAATTTCCTCTTTTCCCATGCTTTCTTGACTCTTACTTTACCCCCAAAGATTATTACACTCAACCCCTTCTATCCTAACTGAGTAGATTGACTTCCTCACTTAACGTCTTATAGTAAGTCAATGATTTGAGTGCTTAATAAGTCAAAAGGATAAATGGCTAAATGAAAGAATTATTAATGAAGATGGCTTAAGATTCGAAGCATATGCAAACCTCTCAAAACCTCCATGTATTTTATTTTATTATTTTCAATGTACGATGTTTACATATTACATCGCTTGGCCCAGAGCCATTCATAATACTTACAAATATAATATTGCATTGAGGATCAAAACTAGGGTGTTACATCATTCTTAACTCTAGGTTCCTAGAAGCTTCCTATAGTAATGAAGTCCTATGATTCCACCCACAACTATATCTAGGGATTTGAGCCCCATACTTAGTATTGAAAACCTCCTAATGTCACTAATATCCCAACTAAGGCACTAGGGATAGCCTTTGGAGTTCATGACCGATGGTTCAAAGCTTCCATTAGGCAATAAGGCCCAAGTTTCCTCCCCTTACATTATCTAGAACCTCGAGACTCATACATATGACTCAAAACCTACTAATATTGTTGATGTCCCCACTCATAGGTAAAGAATACCCCTTGTATGTCATATGTTTTGAGGTGTTGTAACTCATCCTCAATGCCTAAAATCTTCCATTAGGGCCTAATGCTTGGATTTCCTCTCCTAAACATATCAAGGGGTTTCAAACCCATGTATACTACTTAAAATCTCCTAATGGCACTCATATCCCCACTCTTAGGCCAAGAATACCCTCTATAGATCTTATGTGCTGGTTTGAGGTACCTTTCTCGATCCTAGATGCATAGAGGCTTCCTTTAAGGTTGAAGGCTTGAGTTTCCTCCCTTAATCATGTCTATGGCCCTCACATCCATAGCTAGTGATATTTCCTCCCAATTCACCCCTATCCTTATTCTAAGGCCAAGTATCCACTTGAGAGGTCATATGTGTTGGTTTAACACATCATTCTTGGTTGTGGATTCCTAGAAACTTCCTTTACTCTTTAAGGTCTATGTTTCTTCCTTCAAACATGTCGATGGAACCTATGCCTATTTGTAGTGATCAAAACCTAGTTATGGTGTCAATGACCATGCATACAAGTAAAGAATACTCATAGGAATATGTGTGGTGGTTTGAGGTGTATTTCTTTGTAGGATTCCTAAAAGCTTATGTTAGGGCCTAAGGTAGATGTTTTCTCCATCAATCATGTACACAACTGTGGGATCCATACTTAATGCTCAAAACCTAATAATGACACAAATATCCATCAAGTAATTTCCTAAACCAATAAAAATATTTCCAATCAAATAATCAAATCAATTCAAATCACTTTTATCATTATCTTTGTAATCTTAAATAAATTTAAAATGAATATATTTAATTATTTGTTAAGAATAATTTTATAATGAATATTTATTTCTTCATTTATTTAAAGTAATAATAATGTATAATAACAACATAAGAACAAGAACAAGTTAAACAACATGGAAGACAAGAGGCTTCCTAAAATTGCTTCAAGATGGATTCATAACCACCATCTACTCAAGCGAGGATGGCAATGCCCGGTCTTGCCTAAACTATTGGGGAATCATGGAAGACACCATTTTGTAGAATAAAGATACTAATTTAAGAAGAAAATGTGGTGTGATAAAGAGTTAGAGGAAAAAAGAAAATTAAGGTATTATAAGGATGTAATCAACCCTAATCTAGAAGATCAAAATTATCTATCTGTTTTTCCAAGTGTAAAGAAAAAAAATAAGCATTGCTAAGATAAGAACAAATTCTCAGGAGCTCACTCCTTGGGATGAAAGAGTGTGCTACTTTTGTGACACTAAGAAGGTTCAAGATGAAAAGCACTTTCTCTGATCGTCCAGCCTATACCCATATTAGATCTCATTTTCAAAATATTTGTCACACTACCAACCTTCCTAACCTCTTAACTCAACAAAAGTATGGTGATTTTGGAAAGCTTCTTTTAATGTTTTTTGAGCACACAAATACAATTCTAAAGAATCTCAATTAATCACTTACCCTCTTAAAATTGATAGACCAATTTGGTTAGTAGAGGTTAATCATCATCATCATCAATGTAAAGAGAAAAAATAATTAAATTTAGATATTTGTAAAATAAATATTTATGTCATTGGTAGTGAGTATTTACTTGTTTGAATAATATAACAAATAAATAATGAAATTCCATTTTTGCAAAATAATTATTTGTGAATTCACTTATTTGTAGTGTAAAGCTTCATAAGTAAATCCTCAATATTTATTTCCTTATAAAAAAATATATAATTGAATTGAGTTATTTACAAAATAATTATTTGTAATTATTTTGTGTTTATTTATAATTCTTTTGTGTTTATAGAGCAAAGATTTATAAATGAATCTGATAAATAATAAACATTTATTTATTTAAATAGTATAAAAATAAAAATTAAATTGAATTATTTATAAAATATTTTTTTATAAAGTCATTGCAATTATGATGTTAATCCTTATAATTAAATCATAGTTATACATGTCAATATGTCAATAAAGACTTTTTTTTCCAAGAGAAAATTACTCCAATTTATAAAATGTATAAATTTTTTACAATGAAAAGCAGTCAGCAAGCCGAGGCACTGAAAACCCAATCACCGGAAGATGCCAAATCAATAAACTGTAATGGTCTAACCGGAAGATGTCAAATAAAGACTTAACATACTTCTTTCTCTTAACACAAATAAATAGTGTTACCTTATGCTATTGAAAGATGGGCTTTTTTGGTTCTGTATCATATTTATACATGTCAATATGGCAAATAAATACTTAACATACTTCATTCTCTTAACACAAATAAATAGTGTTAGGTTTATCCAGATGTCAATGCACTCACACTCAATCCCGCTACTCGATGCAAGAGTTTATGCCAGGTTTCAATGCACTCAATACGAAGAGTTGATCCAAGAGTCGATCATTCCCAGGAGGTGCCAATTACCAATTGCCCATAGATAGCCACCCATTCCTGATACCCGGGAGAACCTCATCACCCATCATTCCCAACCGGGCAGTGCCACTTGTTGCCCAGTTGAAGGCCCAGTTGATGTATGTCGAAGAAAGACAAGTTGATCGCTTTATATACTTTAACCCCGGCGGACTAGTGAAGCCAGGGTAGGTCTTCCAGTGGGGCAACRGACGGACTACAGGACACATCTTACGAGATAGGCAATCCCACGGAAAACAGCCCCCCACGAGATAGGCGTTGGACGAATAACAGCCTCACCACTGGACCAGAGGAAGGGGAGATAGCCTCCCACGAGGAGACCCGAAGAAACTTCACCACACGCCTCCACCCAACACGGCAAGAAGCTACAGCACGAGAAGGGGACACCCCACATAGACGACATACCTTGTGTTATTGAAAGATGGGTTTTTTTGGTTCTGTAATACATGTTAGAGGGTTTAAGAGTTCATTCATCTTAAAACATATTAATTTAATTATACTAAACAAAATTTATTTTAAATAATTTTTCTTTATAAATTTAACCTGAATTTTAAACAATTGTTAAAATTACAAATTTTAACCTAAAATGTAATATAAAACCACTTATAATTTCCAAAAATTGAAATAAGAAAGTTCCCTTACCCAAATCGAAATTTTTCCTCACCTGATTCTATCAACTTACCTATACAATTAAGAAGATTGGTAAACAAATACCAAACACTCATATTTTTTTAAGTGTATAACTGTAGCCACCTTTTTCCCTACCCTTGCTTATAGATTCGACCTAGATTTCAATAAACGACCATTGAGATTCTTTTGTGAAATTGAACTCTGCAATGATGTCTCGAAAGCTGTTGTTCTTAACGTGAAATTGACCTCGGCAATGATGTCTCAAAAACTGTTGTGAACTGTGAACAACCCTTAGCATAACATCCTTCAATATGCATGTATTTAAATTGCAACTTCACCTTCCTGTGTTTAGCCAAACCCCTCGCGTACACCTTTGCTAAAGTCATGGTGGGAATTAGAGAGACCGGCTTTCTCATCCTAAACAATGGCTTCTGCACGTTTAGGAATTCTCCCAGGAATCCTTTCCATTGATTGTGCAGATATAATCTCTCTAAAGTAACATACAATAAATTTCAACTCTCTTAAATCCGTGGAAGAGATATAATTGTTCCTTACATCTGCCCCTTCGGGTTTCATATGTCTCCTGTAATGCAGTCAAAATATAATCCCAAAATTCCAATTTCCTAAAGAAAAATAAATAATCATGCAAGAGAACTTTACATTCCCAATTATTCAATCCGTTTTCGAAGTAAAATAGACTCGTAGGGACCTTTTTCAATACTCTGAGGACGGAAACAAAGGCAGTACAAGAAATTCATGGTGGAAAACTTGCAAGAAATTTAGAGAGATCCGTATACAGGGTTTGATTGAGGAGATCAGTTTCCATCAACACAACCAATGATGATGTTGTTATAAGGCGTTTGAGCGTGTCACTATCCTATGCAACGCCTGACTTGCACAATGATCTTAGCGTCCTCCTTCCTACGCATGAAACTCCATGGGAGAAAGCCGCAGATCAGTTGCTGGGTAGTGCAAACAAAAATGAATAGGGACCAGAATCGATTCTTGAAACAAACCCCAGACAAGGATGAAGAAGAAGCCTGGAAGCCCTACTTGGAGTTGGTGGAGAATAATACACGTGGAAAGAAATGATTTGTTGATTTGTTGGCGATGAACAGATGGCAAGGCCTGATATGCTTTGGATAGACTACAAAGCTTTCAGGAAAAGATGGCAAGGTCTGATATGCTTGGAAGTTGGGACAGACGATGAAGCTTTTTGGGAACAGATGGCAAAGTCTGATATGCTTTGAATAAATGATAAGTTTTCTAGAGGAACCTCCCCTTGAAACACCTTCTCTATAATAATGACTAATAAACTGATTCATTACAAACATCATAACACTAAAGATCCTCAACGTGGCATGGACGGTGATTTGAACAGAGTTAAATCAATGTCATGGATTAAGTAGACCGCCGTCCACTAAGTTTGTTTCATAGAAGACACGTACAACATAGATATTGAAAATTTAAGTTGTTACTTGAGTTGTGGCCTACTGGGAGCTTACCATCCCTTCCCTAATTTTAATTCCAACWAAAATAGAGAATGACATGCTGCCGTTACATTGTTTTTATATTTTCTTTAAATTATGTAACATGGCAAAACAGTTTAAAAAACCAAATAATTTAGCAAAACTACCACTAATTAGAAAATGAAATGCCTCGGCTGGCACTTTGTCAGTGAGTCTGAATTCTATAGTGACATGAATATCGAAGGATCTAAAGAAAAATGATCGTTTCACCTGAAAACTTGCAGCTAAAGTCACCTTCCAAGTTGCAAAATATACTTTTTAGCCCAGTCACCCTAGAAGCTGGAAAATATCATTTTTACCTTCGTTGATTAAGCAAAATAAACTTATCATCCACGCGGCACCATAGCAAAGCAAGCGACACCCACACGCCACCGTCGGAGTTATAAATACATGATCTGCCCGGCCTTTTCACCCATCTCATCTCATCTTTGCTCATTCTATTTTTTTTTTTTTTTTAAGTAAAAAGTGGAACCTTTCATATTAAAACTTCATCCAAAAAGGTGGATACATGACACATAGGAGCCAGGTGTAGAGGAAACCAGGACACCTGGCTGATTTACTGTAACATGTCCAAAAATTAGAGACATCATAGAGCCACCCTACCCGTAGGAAACCAGGGGGTATGTTCAGAACTGACAGCAGTTTGAAAGTATAGTTACTAAGGCTAACCAAATTAACACCTAGAGGACTGTAGCCTGAGAAAATACAGTAACAAACATGGAGAAAAGCATGTAAACCCGAAAACCTGTTAACCAGTGCTCGCCTTGCTGTCCTTCGCTGCTGGTGCACGAACTGGTATAGCAAATGGCTGGGCACAGGTAGGACATAGATGCTTGGGCATGTCAGTGGAATAAGCCGCATAGAGCATATCCAGACGTTGGCTTGTGCAAACCGCGCGGTAGATTTGATCTTCGACCAGACTTCTCATTTCAAATATGAGTTGCAGTTGTTCCGAGAGTAGAGGAGGAGGCGAGGGCGGCCTCGCCTGCATGTCGTCGCATCCCAAACATCCAGTATCCTTGGCTGCATCAGTGTCCTTGAGTACCTCGGTGTCCTTCCACTGCTCCTCCTCGATGAAGCAAGTTTCGTTGCCAGGGTCCGAGGGAGTTGTCGCACAGGAGTCGAAGGAGGCCCTGCCCGGGGAGTAATTCTAGTGCGAAAGGAGCGGGTGAGGGGGTCCCAATTATCAGGGAAGGTGACCATTTTCGTTGCCGAGAAATCTGGAGGGAGCTGAGCGCTTGAGTCTTCTTCCACAATTGTGCCAGGAGGTGAATCTGCTGCGAGGATTGCCCGCCTATGTCTCTATCTGGCTAGAGTTACCGCGGCTTGAAATTCTCGATGTCGTTTCCTTCTGGAGGCAGCGGCATACCAGCCCGCCCCCCTGCGTGGCCGTCCCCTCAGCCGTGGCATGCCTGAGACGGAGGTTAAAACCAAGTCGTCGAGAACTGGATGGCAGCCTCGCTGCACAGGAAACTGTTCAGTCACAATGAAACACCCGAGAGGACTGATGGGCGGATAAATCGCAATAATCGTCATTAAATCCATGAGCTTAATGCTCTGGCTAGCCGAACCAGGAGCGCTCGTGTAGGACCGCATCATGCTACGGAGGTGGTCTGAGCTGCCGCCCGACTTGAATTGCGGAGTGTGTGGGGAGGGTCGGTATTAAAGGCCCCCCTCCTCCCCTCATCACCTTCGTTTGCCACCTCCCATCTTTGCTCATTCTATTATATCTGTCTGAATTTGTTAATTGATATATAAATCTACTTTTCAAATTAGTACTAACATGGCGGAAAATCAGCAATGCCAGGACCGTGGTCTCTTCGGCATGAAGAAGGGAGAGGAGGGGGAAGGGCAGGATCAAGCTGCTTGTCCTAATCCAGCTCAGAAGGCGGGGGTCGTGGATCAAGTCAAAGAGAAGGTGCCCGGAGGCCAGACTCAGACTGCTCAGAGTAATCCAACTGAGAAGGCGGGGCTTGTAGATAAAGTGAAAGAAAAGCTTCCCGGAGGCCAGACTCAGACT
>JZKD02S0807029.1:0-14523 GCA_000966675.3 Picea glauca | reverse complement strand
CAAAGTATGCACACTTTTTTGCACTCTCTCATCCCTTCAAAGCTAGTATAGTTGCCACCACATTCATGGGGATAGTTCAAAAGCTACATGGAAGCCCAAAGATTATTGTAAGTGAAAGAGATCCCATCTTCACTGGACATTTTTGGACATAATTATTTTCTTGTTTGGGTACTCAATTGGCTCATAACTCATCATATCATCCTCAATCTGATGGACAAACCAAGATAGTGAACAAATGTCTAGAACGCTAGCTTCCTTTCTTTGTCTCTGATAAAAAAACACAATGGTTAAAATGGTTACCCTTGGTACAATGGTGGTGTTGGCTCCCAAAGTGAATCAGTCACTATGGTTGCATTTTTGGTTGATAGCATGGCTATTGGTAGTTTTATCCAATTTTGTTTTGAGTTTTTCTAGTAGCAAAACTTAGGTTTTAATTTATGTCTTAGAAATGAGACAATCCATAAAGGTCTTCTCTTTAAATTTTTCATAAAAAATCTTTCAACAACTAACACGTGTTTTAAAGATGATGGTTAGCTGGTGAAAGAGGTGATTTTCAACAGCTAAGGAGCATTTCTCACAGGTCGTTAGCTGGTGAAAGCGGAGATTTTCAACAGCTAAGGAACATTTCTCATGGGCCGTTAGCTGGTGAAAGCGACGATTTTCAGCAACCAAGGAGCACTTCCCATGGGCCATTAGCTGGTGAAAGCGGGAATCATGTGTGTTTTCTCCACGTTTTAAAAAAACAAATGATGACATGCTCAGTACATGTCATGAAATCATTATGATGCATTGATGAAAGTGGATAATGATGGTGATTCGGGTTTGCACGTCTAAATCGGATTGCAAAGCATATCTCGTTCAGAAATGCATGCTTCACGATCATGGTGTTGGAAATGGCGAATTTGTATCCATCATCACAGGTGAGGGAGCGGTACTACTTGGATGGTGACATCAAATTGGCCCATCATTTCCCCAACATGCATCACCCACAAGCGTATGATAAGTTTTCAATGTTGAAAGACAAAGCCGGGTGTTTTCACCAGCGCAAGACCTCGGCCCAAACAACAGATTGCAGTGTTTTGTGTGCAAAATCGTTTTGGGTTTTGAATTGCAGATGGCGAGGAGACGCAGTGGTTATTTGTTGAGAAAAGAATTGGACAGTTTGTCCTTTCTATAGGCGCATCCAGAAGTGAAAAAAAACTTCTCAACCGCAGGTTGTATGGAATATGTCGAAAGGCTACAGAACGACTGTCACCAATCAACAACAGAGGCATTTTCTAAAACATTCGATGGAAATAAATCCTGTGTTGGGTCTTTAGAAATCATCATGGATGAATCTGCCATCACTGCAATGACCAGTTTACCAATATCAGTCCAGAGTTGGTTCAAAACGACTGCCACCAAGAACCTAAATTTTAGAGCATATTTGAAGGAAGAATTCAGAAATAATGCATGGAAGAAGAGCATGCAAGTTTCCCATTTAGAAGATGAGTGGAAGGATTTGTTTAAGGGCATCCAACTCTACATAACTTCAGAAGGCAGGTACGAAAAACTGATGTTATATCATTTCAAGCTCTTAGACCATTTTACAGGGAAAACTCTCCTAAATCTACCTTTCTTCTTGCACAAGATTTTAACTAAAGTCTGTAAAAATATTAGAGTTGAACCTCTAAGTATGAAGAACACTCTTTTCCACTTTGGCTTTATTAAATTGATAATCCTGGAGGAACTAAGACTAAAAGGAAGGACTTGGCAACATTTTCTTTTTTGGGAGGGCTTTGAAACTCAAACTCAGCCCATGAACGAACAGAGGAAAGTTGGAAAAAGGCAATTGACTCCTCAAAGCATCTCGAGGAAGAGGAGAACCCTTCCAGGACCCCCAAAAGATAGGATCTCTGGTGTGAGATCTCACAGGTCAAAGAAAAAAATGTATTTTGAAACTACTACAGAGAAGCCTACAGGAAAGAAAACAAACATCTTAAACCTTCCATACACAGACTCGGAGCTAGAGCACGAAGATGAGAGCCTACCATTAAAAGTCCTAAACACTCCATTGAGTTTGCATAGAATTGTGAGACCTTCACTCACACCGAGGAAGGGGAAACATCAAAGAGCACTAAGTTGAAGAAAACACATAAAATCAAGCAACTCGAAGAAGTGATCGCTTAGTAGGAGGTCTTAGAGAGAGTAATAAAGGAAAGATACAAGTCTCTGTCTGATAACTTTGCAGAAACAAATGCTACATTTGAAAATATGGCTCGTGAAAGTGTCAAGGAAAAGAAGAAGAAAAGGAAAATCACCAAAGACTATAACAGTCTATGGTGGTTAGCAAAGCACCTTAAAAGGAAGATTAAAAAATTGAAGCAAAAGAAAAAGTCACATCCATATTTGCAAGTGCTAGCTCAGGTTGTTGTGAACATGCAAGGGGATAAAGTAGAGACACACTGAGTTTTTTGATAGAACCACAGTTTTGGAGGTGAAAGTTCATTTTGGGCCAAGGCAGAGCTTTCACCAGTGCACGGGTAATTTTACAACCAGTTAGCTTGTGAAAAGCAGTGCTTTCACCAGCTAACCAGCGAATCATAAGGCGAGTTAGTTGGTGAAAGCACAAAAATCATTTTTGAAAGCTAAGGATGGAGCAAGGCATTTTTCACAGGATTTAAAGAGGTTCCAGAGCATTAAAGGATTAACAACTTGGTCAAGAAATACTCTGCATTAAAGATTCATGGGAGTTTTGAAAACCACTTATTAAATTGATCTCCTAAAGTGTCGAATGTGAGTAACTGAAGAAATCCAGCTGCCAAGACAGGTGCCTTTTCCATGTTTCATGACACCACGGATTCCAGAAGATGAAGAATACAAATGTCAAATTTTGAGATTGAAGACAATTCGAATGCTAGTCTGGACATTAAGTCTTTGTTATCAAGTTGCTTAGTTAATTTGAATTGCTATTTTTAGATATAGATCCAAGTTTTTAGGATCTTAAAAAACTGATTGTAAAAGGCTATAAATGCCTATCTTTTCTAAGAGACAAGGGTTCAAACTGGGATACATTTTTGTGCTACTGTATAGACTCTTATGATATAATAAAATTACAGTCCCCTTTCATTTTCAATATCAGAAATATCCATGTTTCCATTTATGTACTTCATTTCAATTTATCTTAGCTTATGAAGACTGTTATCTCTTTATTGAGCTCATAGATTTGAAGTGGATGATTTTCTTTCTATCTTGTACTAAGCCTTACACCCAACTGTATTTGGCAATCAATATTAGTCTTCTTCATTCCCTCTTTTCAAATTACTTGATCTAATTATTGTTTCCTGAAAGCACTATTTTTTTAGATGTATGATGAGCTGTCTATTACATTGATCATTAAAGACCCCATTGTTCCAAGCATACCTACACATTATTTTTAAGTTACCAATCATCCTTAGACTACAACCCTAAGGAGTTTCTTGGAGTGATAACAGGTGGTATAACACTTCCTTTCATACTGCAACAAAAATGATACCATTTATGGCACTCAATGGATACCACCCTCCTTCCATCACTTCTTCTCTAAAATAAAAATATAAGGTTCAAGCAGTGGAATATCACATTGAGCATCAACAAAAAGTTCTCTAAATATTAAAGGACAACCTGACCATGGCACAAAATCACATGAAACAACAAGCAGATCAACATCTTAGTGAAAGATTTTTTGAAGTAGGGGATTGGGTGTTTTTAAGACTACAACCATAGAAACAGATGTCCCTCAAGCAAGCCAAGAAAAATAATAAATTATCACCAAAGTACTATGGACCTTATAAGGTTTTGCAAAAGATTGGTACTATGGCATACAAATTAGAGTTGCCTGCATCTTCACGAGTACACCCAGTTTTCCATGTTTCATGCTTAAAGAAGGTTACAATTCAAACTATATTTCCAAAACTTGATGAGGAAGGAAAAATCATATTGGATCCTAAATCCATTATTGACACAAGAATTCGCCAGCTGAGGAATAGATCCATTTCATAGTATCTCATTAAATGGAGGAAACTACCGGTTGAAGATTCCACTTGGGAAGATGAGTCTTTTATACAGAGGCATCTAGAGTTACTCAAGCATTGTGGACAATACTTGTCTCAAATGGAGGGGCATGTTAAGCCCTAAATAATGGCTCATTACCCCTTAATTGGGGCATATTACATTAGTAATTTTATTTTATGTATGTCGTCTTTAGTCCATTAGTTGTAATTATACCCCCTAGTCTTCTATATATACCAAGGAGACATTTTCATTTGGAATCATCTGGTATTTGGACATTTATGTGGGCATAAGGAGGTTTCCCCCTCGAAGAGGCTTATTATTTAAATTTCTCTGTTTTTCAAGGCATTCAGTACTTATTCTGAGGTTTTTCTATGCTATATTGATATTTGGTTCCTAAAAGATAAAGATATATACGACTAGTCTATAACTATGTGAACACAAATTCGTAATATGTATTACGTGTATGTCTTTAATCTAGCACTATAGTCATTTTAGCATGATTTATCATGTTAAGTAGGATTTTAAACATTGAATTCAATTTTCAAGTATGAAAGGATGTCTTGACCATGATGTGTGAAACTACATCACACAACCAAAGGGGTCACATACATCAAAAAGGGGTTTTGATATATGATAACCCTAGCTTCTTTGGTGACAACCCATTGTTAGTGGGACATGCTGAAACATCCTTGCCCCAAAGGATAAGGATCCCTCTAGGCATCCCAAAAACAAGGGGATCTCAAACATAAAATTTGATGTACAAGACCCTCTTGTTAAAATTTGATGGATGAGAGCCCCTTGCTTGTGGGATGTGAATCCTTGTTTGAGAAATAAGGGGTTCAATTTTATTTATGAGATCCCCTTTCTTGTGTGATGCATAGATGGATCATTTCCCCACAAACAATCAGGTTGTATCCTCCCATTTCATGTTAGGTAAACACGTGTAAAATGAAAATTACAAAACTTTTAAATTGCTTATAGTGTATTTCAATTGTTATATACATTGAAAAAACATGGCCAACATACTATACTACACCCAATATTATAATTTAAATATCTCTTTTTTCCACTAGTTTGGTTGAAATTTAAAAGAAGTGGAGGTATATATCTAAAAAGGCACCTAAAGAAAATAATACACGCACATGCACACACACACACACACACAGACAGAGTTTGAAAACACGGGTATTTCAATAGAGGATGAACACCTTCATGAACCACTCACACAAACATATATAAGATCAACATACCAATATTTTTATGTGGTAAAACCCATGTGGGGACACATCCATGCCCATAGCCAACATGGCCACTTGGAGAAATTTATTAATGAAAAAGAAAATATATTCCAAAGATTTTCTCAAAATTGATCATCAACAAATGACCCTCCTCGCTCCTTAAATAGACATCATGAACCAATCAGGTGCTAAGAAAAATATCATTGTAGTCATTAAGACCGAGGATAATATGAGCTATCAGATCACTCTATGTTGGAAACATATCATGACCATTATATTACAATTCATACTAAATAAACACACTAGAGTGTGTGCACAAATGTGATAATAAGATTTCGACCAAAAAAAATATTTTTAGTGACGAAACGTTGCGTCCCCCTATTTCTTTTCCAGACAACGTATTTTTCTATTTTCTATTTTTTAGTTGAACTACTATTTTTTGGTTGAATGTTAGTTTTTCAATTAAAACTAACTTTCGGCCAAAAACTTGTAACTATGGCACTTTTCAGAATACTATGTGTTCACTTCCTCTTACTCCAACTTGGGAAGGATAGGACTACTTCAAATACTGTGAGTTTGGTTTCCGAACTAGTACCAACATTTTGATAATTGAATCTACTTTCATTTGATACAATTTGTATTCAATTTAATTGTTTTTAGTAATTTTAGTTAATTTTTAATAACATTTATGCATATTATTTTTAGATCACTTAATGATTCATTAAAAGGAAAAAATCAATATCTGCAATCTTTCATTGTCCTCTTGAAAAGGGTATTTTTAATTTTTACTTCTAAATAAAAATCAAGGTAGTTACATGGTGTCAATCTAAACGTGTTTTCAAATCTACAAATTTTTCAGATTGGTCAAATTAAACAAACCATAGTAATTATAATATTCATTCAGTGTCGAAGATTTTTATGAAGATTTGAGGAAAACCCTAGCACGTGGTCTATGCGAGACATAGACCGATCACTACAACACCTTCTCAGGATACAAAATTCCATTGCTTCACTGTAAACCGACTTCGGCGCTGATCCACAGTCATGGGCGCGGAGGAGGGGGGGAAACCCCCCTCATACAGTAATGTGGAAGCCAATGATAAATCCAGAACTAGGGAAAAATGACCCATGTTTGAGCCGCCGCCAAAAATCCGAGAGCAGCTACTCGGCAAAGAACAGGGCTTGCAACAGGAAATGGAGACGGAAGCTAGCACTTCCAAACCCAAACCACCTCGCAGCTGGGAACCTGGGAAATGCATCCCACAAATGGAAAAGGCACCTCGATATCACATAAGCTCTGCCAGGGTGGGTGAACACTCACAGTTTATGCAAGAACATGCCCTCATTGGAAAATTTCTAGGACTCTGGCCATCAGAAAGAGATCTGAAAAAATGGATAAAACATTGGTGGAACCCCAAAGGCGATTATGACATCCAGCTCAGATCAAAAGGCTTCTTCACCATCATACTCTATAATCTAGAGGACAAGGACCACATCTTCGAAAATGGCCCTTATTTCTTCAACTCAGCAGGGATTTTCCTACGGTACTGGACAAAGCGCTTCAGCCCAGACAAGGAGGACTTCATAATGGCACCTGTCTAGATCCACCTCTACTCCCTCCCGCAAGAGTTCTGGTTGGAGGAGATCCTAATGGGAATAGGAAACACCATTGGTCAGTATGTGAAAGCCTCTAAAGCTACAAAGCAAAGAAAATACACCTCATATGCACGCATCTATGTTTACATGAACATAGCCAAGCCCTACCAGGAACTGTAATACTGGAATACCAAGATGAGGACTGGGCCCAAACCCTTGATTACGAGCACATCCCGTTCAGGTGCAGAAAATGCCATGAACACGGCAATTTGTTTCGGGACTGCCCTTTGAACCAACCAGCGCCCAAAGCCACCCCGAATCTGCAGAAATATGGCTTCACCGTGATTCAAGCAAGGAAGAAAAATCCCATTCGAAGACAGATAGTCGATCCCAAACCTAGGATCCAAACCAGGAACTCTTACGATATTCTAGCCCAGCTCCTGAAAGAAAATGAAATCCAGGATCCCCACGCCGGCTTACAGACAGGCAAAGCCATGAATACTACCACCCCACCTCCGGATCCACCCAAAGAAACCAACANAAATGGTTACCCTTGGTACAATGGTGGTGTTGGCTCCCAAAGTGAATCAGTCACTATGGTTGCATTTTTGGTTGATAGCATGGCTATTGGTAGTTTTATCCAATTTTGTTTTGAGTTTTTCTAGTAGCAAAACTTAGGTTTTAATTTATGTCTTAGAAATGAGACAATCCATAAAGGTCTTCTCTTTAAATTTTTCATAAAAAATCTTTCAACAACTAACACGTGTTTTAAAGATGATGGTTAGCTGGTGAAAGAGGTGATTTTCAACAGCTAAGGAGCATTTCTCACAGGTCGTTAGCTGGTGAAAGCGGAGATTTTCAACAGCTAAGGAACATTTCTCATGGGCCGTTAGCTGGTGAAAGCGACGATTTTCAGCAACCAAGGAGCACTTCCCATGGGCCATTAGCTGGTGAAAGCGGGAATCATGTGTGTTTTCTCCACGTTTTAAAAAAACAAATGATGACATGCTCAGTACATGTCATGAAATCATTATGATGCATTGATGAAAGTGGATAATGATGGTGATTCGGGTTTGCACGTCTAAATCGGATTGCAAAGCATATCTCGTTCAGAAATGCATGCTTCACGATCATGGTGTTGGAAATGGCGAATTTGTATCCATCATCACAGGTGAGGGAGCGGTACTACTTGGATGGTGACATCAAATTGGCCCATCATTTCCCCAACATGCATCACCCACAAGCGTATGATAAGTTTTCAATGTTGAAAGACAAAGCCGGGTGTTTTCACCAGCGCAAGACCTCGGCCCAAACAACAGATTGCAGTGTTTTGTGTGCAAAATCGTTTTGGGTTTTGAATTGCAGATGGCGAGGAGACGCAGTGGTTATTTGTTGAGAAAAGAATTGGACAGTCTGTCCTTTCTACAGGCGCATCTAGAAGTGAAAAAACACTTCTCAACCGCAGGTTGTATGGAATATGTCGAAAGGCTACAGAACGACTGTCACCAATCAACAACAGAGGAATTTTCTAAAACATTCGATGGAAATAAATCCTGTGTTGGGTCTTTAGAAATCATCATGGATGAATCTGCCATCACTGCAATGACCAGTTTACCAATATCAGGCCAGAGTTGGTTCAAAACGACTGCCACCAAGAACCTAAATTTTAGAGCATATTTGAAGGAAGAATTCAGAAATAATGCATGGAAGAAGAGCATGCAAGTTTCCCATTTAGAATATGAGTGGAAGGATTTGTTTAAGGGCATCCAAATCTACATAACTTCATAAGGAAGGTACGAAAAACTGATGTTATATCATTTCAAGCTCTTAGACCATTTTACAGGGAAAACTCTCCTAAATCTACCTTTCTTCTTGCACAAGATTTTAACTAAAGTCTGTAAAAATATTAGAGTTGAACCTCTAAGTATGAAGAACACTCTTTTCCACTTTGGCTTTATTAAATTGATAATCCTGGAGGAACTAAGACTAAAAGGAAGGACTTGGCAACATTTTCTTTTTTGGGAGGGCTTTGAAACTCAAACTCAGCCCATGAACGAACAGAGGAAAGTTGGAAAAAGGCAATTGACTCCTCAAAGCATCTCGAGGAAGAGGAGAACCCTTCCAGGACCCCCAAAAGATAGGATCTCTGGTGTGAGATCTCACAGGTCAAAGAAAAAAATGTATTTTGAAACTACTACAGAGAAGCCTACAGGAAAGAAAACAAACATCTTAAACCTTCCATACACAGACTCGGAGCTAGAGCACGAAGATGAGAGCCTACCATTAAAAGTCCTAAACACTCCATTGAGTTTGCATAGAATTGTGAGACCTTCACTCACACCGAGGAAGGGGAAACATCAAAGAGCACTAAGTTGAAGAAAACACATAAAATCAAGCAACTCGAAGAAGTGATCGCTTAGTAGGAGGTCTTAGAGAGAGTAATAAAGGAAAGATACAAGTCTCTGTCTGATAACTTTGCAGAAACAAATGCTACATTTGAAAATATGGCTCGTGAAAGTGTCAAGGAAAAGAAGAAGAAAAGGAAAATCACCAAAGACTATAACAGTCTATGGTGGTTAGCAAAGCACCTTAAAAGGAAGATTAAAAAATTGAAGCAAAAGAAAAAGTCACATCCATATTTGCAAGTGCTAGCTCAGGTTGTTGTGAACATGCAAGGGGATAAAGTAGAGACACACTGAGTTTTTTGATAGAACCACAGTTTTGGAGGTGAAAGTTCATTTTGGGCCAAGGCAGAGCTTTCACCAGTGCACGGGTAATTTTACAACCAGTTAGCTTGTGAAAAGCAGTGCTTTCACCAGCTAACCAGCGAATCATAAGGCGAGTTAGTTGGTGAAAGCACAAAAATCATTTTTGAAAGCTAAGGATGGAGCAAGGCATTTTTCACAGGATTTAAAGAGGTTCCAGAGCATTAAAGGATTAACAACTTGGTCAAGAAATACTCTGCATTAAAGATTCATGGGAGTTTTGAAAACCACTTATTAAATTGATCTCCTAAAGTGTCGAATGTGAGTAACTGAAGAAATCCAGCTGCCAAGACAGGTGCCTTTTCCATGTTTCATGACACCACGGATTCCAGAAGATGAAGAATACAAATGTCAAATTTTGAGATTGAAGACAATTCGAATGCTAGTCTGGACATTAAGTCTTTGTTATCAAGTTGCTTAGTTAATTTGAATTGCTATTTTTAGATATAGATCCAAGTTTTTAGGATCTTAAAAAACTGATTGTAAAAGGCTATAAATGCCTATCTTTTCTAAGAGACAAGGGTTCAAACTGGGATACATTTTTGTGCTACTGTATAGACTCTTATGATATAATAAAATTACAGTCCCCTTTCATTTTCAATATCAGAAATATCCATGTTTCCATTTATGTACTTCATTTCAATTTATCTTAGCTTATGAAGACTGTTATCTCTTTATTGAGCTCATAGATTTGAAGTGGATGATTTTCTTTCTATCTTGTACTAAGCCTTACACCCAACTGTATTTGGCAATCAATATTAGTCTTCTTCATTCCCTCTTTTCAAATTACTTGATCTAATTATTGTTTCCTGAAAGCACTATTTTTTTAGATGTATGATGAGCTGTCTATTACATTGATCATTAAAGACCCCATTGTTCCAAGCATACCTACACATTATTTTTAAGTTACCAATCATCCTTAGACTACAACCCTAAGGAGTTTCTTGGAGTGATAACAGGTGGTATAACACTTCCTTTCATACTGCAACAAAAATGATACCATTTATGGCACTCAATGGATACCACCCTCCTTCCATCACTTCTTCTCTAAAATAAAAATATAAGGTTCAAGCAGTGGAATATCACATTGAGCATCAACAAAAAGTTCTCTAAATATTAAAGGACAACCTGACCATGGCACAAAATCACATGAAACAACAAGCAGATCAACATCTTAGTGAAAGATTTTTTGAAGTAGGGGATTGGGTGTTTTTAAGACTACAACCATAGAAACAGATGTCCCTCAAGCAAGCCAAGAAAAATAATAAATTATCACCAAAGTACTATGGACCTTATAAGGTTTTGCAAAAGATTGGTACTATGGCATACAAATTAGAGTTGCCTGCATCTTCACGAGTACACCCAGTTTTCCATGTTTCATGCTTAAAGAAGGTTACAATTCAAACTATATTTCCAAAACTTGATGAGGAAGGAAAAATCATATTGGATCCTAAATCCATTATTGACACAAGAATTCGCCAGCTGAGGAATAGATCCATTTCATAGTATCTCATTAAATGGAGGAAACTACCGGTTGAAGATTCCACTTGGGAAGATGAGTCTTTTATACAGAGGCATCTAGAGTTACTCAAGCATTGTGGACAATACTTGTCTCAAATGGAGGGGCATGTTAAGCCCTAAATAATGGCTCATTACCCCTTAATTGGGGCATATTACATTAGTAATTTTATTTTATGTATGTCGTCTTTAGTCCATTAGTTGTAATTATACCCCCTAGTCTTCTATATATACCAAGGAGACATTTTCATTTGGAATCATCTGGTATTTGGACATTTATGTGGGCATAAGGAGGTTTCCCCCTCGAAGAGGCTTATTATTTAAATTTCTCTGTTTTTCAAGGCATTCAGTACTTATTCTGAGGTTTTTCTATGCTATATTGATATTTGGTTCCTAAAAGATAAAGATATATACGACTAGTCTATAACTATGTGAACACAAATTCGTAATATGTATTACGTGTATGTCTTTAATCTAGCACTATAGTCATTTTAGCATGATTTATCATGTTAAGTAGGATTTTAAACATTGAATTCAATTTTCAAGTATGAAAGGATGTCTTGACCATGATGTGTGAAACTACATCACACAACCAAAGGGGTCACATACATCAAAAAGGGGTTTTGATATATGATAACCCTAGCTTCTTTGGTGACAACCCATTGTTAGTGGGACATGCTGAAACATCCTTGCCCCAAAGGATAAGGATCCCTCTAGGCATCCCAAAAACAAGGGGATCTCAAACATAAAATTTGATGTACAAGACCCTCTTGTTAAAATTTGATGGATGAGAGCCCCTTGCTTGTGGGATGTGAATCCTTGTTTGAGAAATAAGGGGTTCAATTTTATTTATGAGATCCCCTTTCTTGTGTGATGCATAGATGGATCATTTCCCCACAAACAATCAGGTTGTATCCTCCCATTTCATGTTAGGTAAACACGTGTAAAATGAAAATTACAAAACTTTTAAATTGCTTATAGTGTATTTCAATTGTTATATACATTGAAAAAACATGGCCAACATACTATACTACACCCAATATTATAATTTAAATATCTCTTTTTTCCACTAGTTTGGTTGAAATTTAAAAGAAGTGGAGGTATATATCTAAAAAGGCACCTAAAGAAAATAATACACGCACATGCACACACACACACACACACAGACAGAGTTTGAAAACACGGGTATTTCAATAGAGGATGAACACCTTCATGAACCACTCACACAAACATATATAAGATCAACATACCAATATTTTTATGTGGTAAAACCCATGTGGGGACACATCCATGCCCATAGCCAACATGGCCACTTGGAGAAATTTATTAATGAAAAAGAAAATATATTCCAAAGATTTTCTCAAAATTGATCATCAACAAATGACCCTCCTCGCTCCTTAAATAGACATCATGAACCAATCAGGTGCTAAGAAAAATATCATTGTAGTCATTAAGACCGAGGATAATATGAGCTATCAGATCACTCTATGTTGGAAACATATCATGACCATTATATTACAATTCATACTAAATAAACACACTAGAGTGTGTGCACAAATGTGATAATAAGATTTCGACCAAAAAAAATATTTTTAGTGACGAAACGTTGCGTCCCCCTATTTCTTTTCCAGACAACGTATTTTTCTATTTTCTATTTTTTAGTTGAACTACTATTTTTTGGTTGAATGTTAGTTTTTCAATTAAAACTAACTTTCGGCCAAAAACTTGTAACTATGGCACTTTTCAGAATACTATGTGTTCACTTCCTCTTACTCCAACTTGGGAAGGATAGGACTACTTCAAATACTGTGAGTTTGGTTTCCGAACTAGTACCAACATTTTGATAATTGAATCTACTTTCATTTGATACAATTTGTATTCAATTTAATTGTTTTTAGTAATTTTAGTTAATTTTTAATAACATTTATGCATATTATTTTTAGATCACTTAATGATTCATTAAAAGGAAAAAATCAATATCTGCAATCTTTCATTGTCCTCTTGAAAAGGGTATTTTTAATTTTTACTTCTAAATAAAAATCAAGGTAGTTACATGGTGTCAATCTAAACGTGTTTTCAAATCTACAAATTTTTCAGATTGGTCAAATTAAACAAACCATAGTAATTATAATATTCATTCAGTGTCGAAGATTTTTATGAAGATTTGAGGAAAACCCTAGCACGTGGTCTATGCGAGACATAGACCGATCACTACAACACCTTCTCAGGATACAAAATTCCATTGCTTCACTGTAAACCGACTTCGGCGCTGATCCACAGTCATGGGCGCGGAGGAGGGGGGGAAACCCCCCTCATACAGTAATGTGGAAGCCAATGATAAATCCAGAACTAGGGAAAAATGACCCATGTTTGAGCCGCCGCCAAAAATCCGAGAGCAGCTACTCGGCAAAGAACAGGGCTTGCAACAGGAAATGGAGACGGAAGCTAGCACTTCCAAACCCAAACCACCTCGCAGCTGGGAACCTGGGAAATGCATCCCACAAATGGAAAAGGCACCTCGATATCACATAAGCTCTGCCAGGGTGGGTGAACACTCACAGTTTATGCAAGAACATGCCCTCATTGGAAAATTTCTAGGACTCTGGCCATCAGAAAGAGATCTGAAAAAATGGATAAAACATTGGTGGAACCCCAAAGGCGATTATGACATCCAGCTCAGATCAAAAGGCTTCTTCACCATCATACTCTATAATCTAGAGGACAAGGACCACATCTTCGAAAATGGCCCTTATTTCTTCAACTCAGCAGGGATTTTCCTACGGTACTGGACAAAGCGCTTCAGCCCAGACAAGGAGGACTTCATAATGGCACCTGTCTAGATCCACCTCTACTCCCTCCCGCAAGAGTTCTGGTTGGAGGAGATCCTAATGGGAATAGGAAACACCATTGGTCAGTATGTGAAAGCCTCTAAAGCTACAAAGCAAAGAAAATACACCTCATATGCACGCATCTATGTTTACATGAACATAGCCAAGCCCTACCAGGAACTGTAATACTGGAATACCAAGATGAGGACTGGGCCCAAACCCTTGATTACGAGCACATCCCGTTCAGGTGCAGAAAATGCCATGAACACGGCAATTTGTTTCGGGACTGCCCTTTGAACCAACCAGCGCCCAAAGCCACCCCGAATCTGCAGAAATATGGCTTCACCGTGATTCAAGCAAGGAAGAAAAATCCCATTCGAAGACAGATAGTCGATCCCAAACCTAGGATCCAAACCAGGAACTCTTACGATATTCTAGCCCAGCTCCTGAAAGAAAATGAAATCCAGGATCCCCACGCCGGCTTACAGACAGGCAAAGCCATGAATACTACCACCCCACCTCCGGATCCACCCAAAGAAACCAACA
>JZKD02S0807007.1:0-14523 GCA_000966675.3 Picea glauca | reverse complement strand
CTCACCACCTACCATGTGTCCCGCTCTCATCCACGTCAGCCTCCCACTAAAATGTGCCCAATACATCTCATCTCCTGCTTCCTCCGCTTATTTCCTTCTACCATGTGTCTCCCCTATAACCTCTCTCACCCCTCATCACTTCATGCCTCACCCTCATAGCTTTGGCGCCACCACTCCCGTTCTGTGCCCCATCCTTCGCGTTGGCCTCTGCGCTTATTCCTTAGGCCGTTCAGCTAATCCAAGTGGAAGTGCTAAGGATCTCCCACATCGCAGATATGCCAAGTTGGTTGGGCCATCCTCAATCCCAATGAAGCAGTTATTGAAGCATTTGGTGGTGGTTAGACATCGCCTCCACTATAATGGGAAAGTCCAACAACGAGTTAAGAGCACGTCAATTCACCTACGGAGCTGTCAGGAGTTCGATCACATATGCCGCAAGTGCATGATCATTCAGAGACTACAGGTGTAGATGGTCATAGGCCATGCAGACGCAAAGTTTTAATGCAACGTCTCGATTTTGTTTTTGTTGTTGTCTTGAGTATATGTAGGCGTTTTCTCCATTTTTGTATCTATCGATGGTTGAGCAGAGCTCCCAATTGTAAATCTTTAATGAAGCACTGATACTCTGGTTATGTATGAACTTTTGAGACTTCTTGTCTTATGAATTCTAGTTTCTTTTATGTCTTTGTTACACTGTATTAGAGCAACTCGGAATTGGAGGATCCAGTCGAGCTGTGGCTATTATAGGATGATGTTGTAATGGATCACTATAATAGTTGCGTTGTCTCTAATCAGTTCCTGTGATTTTCCCAACGCTGAGCGACTTGGAATTGGAGGATCCATTCAAGTCCACCTTCATTTTCTTGAGACCCTGAACCAAGCGGATCTTGCATTCAGAGTCTTTCTTCTACAAACTGTTGAAAGCCTGTTGCCCAAAGCTGTTTGTTCACCTTCCTTGATAAGTCTTCCATCTGCTCATATTTTAATCAACCCACTGGCTGAAGTTAGATCAAGACCTCCTTTGTCCCATACATTCTATACCCAGTCCCTGAGTTAGAGTAATATCTCCTTGAGTGTTTATCTCCATTTGATGGGTGTCGGGCTCTGCTCCTGCAAGCAATCCAGGAGTGACTTCCAATGCTAACATTTATGGCGTTGTTGCCGGGGATGAAGTTGAATATTTTCCCTGGGATTGAATGACAAAGATTAGCTGATTCTGAAGATGCATCAGATATCAGAACTTGAAGATTTCTACTGTGCACCTGGCGACTCCATTGTGACGACTCCGCTGGGGAGAGCTTGCTCTGTCAATTTTGGCTTTCAGAGGCAGACACACGCGGTCTCATCCATAGCTGCCTCTGGCTACACCTGAAGCTGACCCGGAGGAAGTTCTCAGAAGAGGAAAGAGCTCTACAAAAGAAGTTTCCATCGCCGAAACAGGTAATCTGCCATCTCCTTCTGTGAGAAATCCTTTTTCTCCTCCTCATTTTCTTAATAGACCTCCTTTAGAGGTTTCTCGTTTCTTGAATTTTGGGAGTGTTCCTGCTGAGTTTTCCCCTTCTGTTCTGGGATTGGAGGGAGAAATTCTTGTCACTCCCCTCTCTTCTGAAGCTGTTCCTTGGCATAGACTCAGGATTACAGAAGATTTTCCCACTCCTGCACAAAGAGGAGCACCTGTTGACTTGAGCTCGTTAGCCTTCTCCTTGAATCCTCTCTTGTTTCCCACTCCACTTCGAGATTCTTTCCTAGTAGCCCCTTCACGAACTCCTTCTCCTCCTAGTTCTCCTCCGCCTAATATTCCTATGGCTAGTGCTAATCCCCCTATGAATAGAATGGATGCCATAGTCGCTGCTAGGTATGCTCCCTTAATCCTACCCCATCCTATGAATCCTCTCCCTGTTGGAGACTATTTGAAATACATGCCCAAGTTCACTGGAGAAGGGGACATAACTGCAGAAGAGAATTTGGTTGCTTTCTATAGTTATGCAGACAACCTAAACATTGAAAATGAAGATGTCTGGATGAGAGTCTTTGTCTAGAACCTGGATGGAAAGGTGAGGAAATGGTTCAGGGGACTGTCCCCCGGGTCTATTGCTGGAATTGAAGACCTGGATAGTGTTTTCTTGAGGCAGTGGGGAGATAGGAAGGATTACATGTATTACATGACAGAGTTTGGGTCTCTGAAGAAAATGGAAGAAGAGTCTGTCTCTGACTTCTCCAAAAGATTCAATAAGATGTATAACAAGATTCCTGCAGAGATAAAGCCCTCGGAAGCCTCTGCCCAGATTTCCTATGTTGGTGCATTTGACCCTGATTTATGCCTTTTATTAAGAGAAAGAAGAGCCACCTCCTTAGCTCAAATGAAATATGCGGCCATAGAGGTGGAATCCAACATATTAGCAGCTGACCGACTCAGGAACAAGGCCGACGAAGACAGAAGAAAGGGAAAATCCGAAGCCTCAACTTCTGGCTCATCATTACCCCACCCTCAAGTGGATGAACTGACTAAGATGATGAAGTTTCTATCTGAAGATATGGAGAGACTGAAGGTGGAAAGGAGGCAAGTGTACAAGGGCCCTCAGAGCACCAAAAATAAAGAAGGTTTTAGGAGGCCAAATAATATTGCTCCCCCGACTATGCATAGAGACAGGGGAAGAGACAGAGAAGACCAGAGAATTCAGGCCCCTTCAGAACAATTTGGTGGTTGATGAGGAAGAAAGAGAAACAGATGAGCTCGATCCTAAAATCCACTACTTAGANCTCACCACCTACCATGTGTCCCGCTCTCATCCACGTCAGCCTCCCACTAAAATGTGCCCAATACATCTCATCTCCTGCTTCCTCCGCTTATTTCCTTCTACCATGTGTCTCCCCTATAACCTCTCTCACCCCTCATCACTTCATGCCTCACCCTCATAGCTTTGGCGCCACCACTCCCGTTCTGTGCCCCATCCTTCGCGTTGGCCTCTGCGCTTATTCCTTAGGCCGTTCAGCTAATCCAAGTGGAAGTGCTAAGGATCTCCCACATCGCAGATATGCCAAGTTGGTTGGGCCATCCTCAATCCCAATGAAGCAGTTATTGAAGCATTTGGTGGTGGTTAGACATCGCCTCCACTATAATGGGAAAGTCCAACAACGAGTTAAGAGCACGTCAATTCACCTACGGAGCTGTCAGGAGTTCGATCACATATGCCGCAAGTGCATGATCATTCAGAGACTACAGGTGTAGATGGTCATAGGCCATGCAGACGCAAAGTTTTAATGCAACGTCTCGATTTTGTTTTTGTTGTTGTCTTGAGTATATGTAGGCGTTTTCTCCATTTTTGTATCTATCGATGGTTGAGCAGAGCTCCCAATTGTAAATCTTTAATGAAGCACTGATACTCTGGTTATGTATGAACTTTTGAGACTTCTTGTCTTATGAATTCTAGTTTCTTTTATGTCTTTGTTACACTGTATTAGAGCAACTCGGAATTGGAGGATCCAGTCGAGCTGTGGCTATTATAGGATGATGTTGTAATGGATCACTATAATAGTTGCGTTGTCTCTAATCAGTTCCTGTGATTTTCCCAACGCTGAGCGACTTGGAATTGGAGGATCCATTCAAGTCCACCTTCATTTTCTTGAGACCCTGAACCAAGCGGATCTTGCATTCAGAGTCTTTCTTCTACAAACTGTTGAAAGCCTGTTGCCCAAAGCTGTTTGTTCACCTTCCTTGATAAGTCTTCCATCTGCTCATATTTTAATCAACCCACTGGCTGAAGTTAGATCAAGACCTCCTTTGTCCCATACATTCTATACCCAGTCCCTGAGTTAGAGTAATATCTCCTTGAGTGTTTATCTCCATTTGATGGGTGTCGGGCTCTGCTCCTGCAAGCAATCCAGGAGTGACTTCCAATGCTAACATTTATGGCGTTGTTGCCGGGGATGAAGTTGAATATTTTCCCTGGGATTGAATGACAAAGATTAGCTGATTCTGAAGATGCATCAGATATCAGAACTTGAAGATTTCTACTGTGCACCTGGCGACTCCATTGTGACGACTCCGCTGGGGAGAGCTTGCTCTGTCAATTTTGGCTTTCAGAGGCAGACACACGCGGTCTCATCCATAGCTGCCTCTGGCTACACCTGAAGCTGACCCGGAGGAAGTTCTCAGAAGAGGAAAGAGCTCTACAAAAGAAGTTTCCATCGCCGAAACAGGTAATCTGCCATCTCCTTCTGTGAGAAATCCTTTTTCTCCTCCTCATTTTCTTAATAGACCTCCTTTAGAGGTTTCTCGTTTCTTGAATTTTGGGAGTGTTCCTGCTGAGTTTTCCCCTTCTGTTCTGGGATTGGAGGGAGAAATTCTTGTCACTCCCCTCTCTTCTGAAGCTGTTCCTTGGCATAGACTCAGGATTACAGAAGATTTTCCCACTCCTGCACAAAGAGGAGCACCTGTTGACTTGAGCTCGTTAGCCTTCTCCTTGAATCCTCTCTTGTTTCCCACTCCACTTCGAGATTCTTTCCTAGTAGCCCCTTCACGAACTCCTTCTCCTCCTAGTTCTCCTCCGCCTAATATTCCTATGGCTAGTGCTAATCCCCCTATGAATAGAATGGATGCCATAGTCGCTGCTAGGTATGCTCCCTTAATCCTACCCCATCCTATGAATCCTCTCCCTGTTGGAGACTATTTGAAATACATGCCCAAGTTCACTGGAGAAGGGGACATAACTGCAGAAGAGAATTTGGTTGCTTTCTATAGTTATGCAGACAACCTAAACATTGAAAATGAAGATGTCTGGATGAGAGTCTTTGTCTAGAACCTGGATGGAAAGGTGAGGAAATGGTTCAGGGGACTGTCCCCCGGGTCTATTGCTGGAATTGAAGACCTGGATAGTGTTTTCTTGAGGCAGTGGGGAGATAGGAAGGATTACATGTATTACATGACAGAGTTTGGGTCTCTGAAGAAAATGGAAGAAGAGTCTGTCTCTGACTTCTCCAAAAGATTCAATAAGATGTATAACAAGATTCCTGCAGAGATAAATCCCTCGGAAGCCTCTGCCCAGATTTCCTATGTTGGTGCATTTGACCCTGATTTATGCTATTTATTAAGAGAAAGAAGAGCCACCTCCTTAGCTCAAATGAAATATGCAGCCATAGAGGTGGAATCCAACATATTAGCAGCTGACCGACTCAGGAACAAGGCCGACGCACATAGAAGAAAGGGAAAATCCGAAGCCTCAACTTCTGGCTCATCATTACCCTACCCTCAAGTGGATGAACTGACTAAGATGATGAAGTTTCTATCTGAAGATATGGAGAGACTGAAGGTGGAAAGGAGGCAAGTGTACAAGGGCCCTCAGAGCGCCAAAAATAAAGAAGGTTTTAGGAGGCCAAATAATATTTCTCCCCCGACTATGCACAAAGACAGGGGAAGAGACAGAGAAGACCAGAGAATTCAGGCCCCTTCAGAACAATTTGGTGGTTGATGAGGAAGAAAGAGAAACAGATGAGCTCGATCCTAAAATCCACTACTTAGAAGACACTCCTCCTTTTCCTCATCTCACTCAAACATATTACGAGGAGTCTCTCATGGATAGTCAGCTAAATGAATTGAGCAAGGGAGACAAGGTTAGCGGCGGTCAAGGCGGGTATATCCTAAGGTCCGACAAAAAGACAGCAGCCCCTGATATTCCTGAGCAGTCCACTAGAACAGAGAAGCCTGCTAATGAAGTAGTAGACAATCACAGAGGTAAGAAGGCTCAACCCCTCTCTCCCATTGTACATAATCATGTTCCTGAAATAAGAGAAATCCCAAAGCTTACATCTTCTTTTAATTTTGAGCATGAAATTCAAAAGATCAGAATCCCTGTGCCCCTCACCGAGCTAATCAAACATGAAGAATTCAAAAAGTGTTTCTCTGAGATTTTGCAATCTGAAGCCTCATCCCCTCCCACGGACTCCATCAACCTCCAATATGAAAGGCCAGCAGTTTTCCTAGGCCCCATGGTAGAAGACATAGATGATTCATCCCCTCCTTTCTACACCTCCTTGAACATACATGATAAAGTGCTGCATAATTGCCTCATGGATTCAGGGGCCTCTCACAACCTCATGCCCAAAACTGTCATGGAAGAGTTAGGACTAGAAGTCACCCAAGCTTATCATGACCTCTATTCTTTTGACTCCAAGAGAGTTTAGTGTCTCGGAGTCATCAAAGACCTGGTTTTGACATTGTTTCAACTGCCCATGAAAAGTGTGGTCATGGATATTGTAGCGGTCGATGTCCCCCCTAAGTTTGGTATGTTGTTGTAAAGATCTTGGATTAAAATACTGGGGGGAACCTTGCAGATGGACCTTACATATGCTACTATCCCAGTGTTTGGAGGAGAGCATAGAAGACTGTACAGGGAAGCCCAGCTGGCCTACATAATCAGTGATGAAGCCAACCCTACTAATCATCCCATCTTTGCCTTGGACACTGATTTAGGCTCCAGTTTATTACAGCTCACCCATGCCCCCGAGCCTCCGCTTAAACTCATAAAGTAGCCCATTGTTTCCCCTGAAGTTCCTCCCTCCATCACCCCAATCTGGAAAAAAAAAAATGATGGAGCCTGTTCCCGAGAAGGTGCTGGAGCTGGGGTGGTTTTTGTGTCACCTTCTCAGGAGACCATATCCCTGTCATATAAACTAGAATTCGAAGCTACTAACAATGTGGCAGAGTATGAGGCTCTTATCCTAGGATTAAGAGCTGCAAGGGAAATGGGAATTTGGGAGCTGGTAGTGCTCGGAGATGCCGAGTTGGTAGTCCAGCAGATCAGAAGTGCTTATCGGGCCAAGAACCCTCGACTCAGGAGTTATAGAAATGAGGTATGGGACCTAATTGACAGTTTCTTCTCAGCATTTAACATTTCTTTCATCCCAAGAGAGGAGAACACAGTGGCATATTACTTGGCTACATCAGCAAATAATTTCAAAGTACCCTTTCTGTCCAAGCTTAGGTATGATGTAGAAGTAAAATACAGGCCCTCCATACCTGACAATGTTAATCATTGGAAGGTGTTTGAGGATGATATTGAGATCAATAAATTCTTGGAGACTGTCAAAGAGTTTTCAGAGCTGCATATCGATCAAGATCCCATCTCTGAGGAAAGGTTGGATGGGGGTGAATTGCTGAGTAAGATAGCAAAGCATGACATCATTCAGTTGCCTAGCAATCACATTCCAAGGGGACTAGTCCCATTAGAGAGATTGTTCGATGGGAATTATGTGGTCCTAAAGGGAAGAGTTTCGGGTGATGATGCTGACACAGCTGAGTGCAACATTGGCACACTAGAGGAGCCTAAGTTTGTCAAGCTGTCAAGGAGTTTGACCAAGGAGCAAAGGGCCAAATATACTGAGTTGCTGAGAGAGTTTTCTGATGTGTTTGCATGGACCTACAAAGACCTCAAGACTTATGACACATCAGTCATTGAGCACAAGATCCTGCTAAAGGAAGAGGCTAAGCCATTCAAGTAGAAGATGAGGCAGATAAACCCCATGTTGTTTCCTGTCATGGAGAAAGAAGTGAAGAAGCTGCTAGATGCCCAAATCATTGTCCCCTTGAGATATTCTGATTAGGTGGCCAATTTGGTCCCGGTAAGAAAGAAAAGTGGGTAAATCAGACTCTGTGTTGATTTCAGGAACCTGAACAGGAGCTCGAGGAAAGACAATTATCCCCTACCCAACATGGAACACATATTGCATAGGGTAGTTGGTGCATCTAGAATATCCATGATTGATGGTTTCTCTGGTTACAATCAGATATCAATCATGCCCGAGGACAGGGAAAAAACGACCTTCACCACTCCTTGGGGCACATTCATGTATGCCAAAATGCCTTTCAGACTGATGAATGCAGGAGCAACATTTCAGCGAGCCATGGACATAGCCTTCATTGGGGAAAAATACCAGTTCGTGGTAATCTATCTAGATGACATCACGGTCTTCTCCAGGACAGACAAGGAGCACTGTTGTCACTTAAAGAAGGTTTTCCTGAAATGTCGGAGGTTTGGCCTATCTTTGAACCCCAAGAAATCTTTGTTTGATATGAAGGAGGGGAAGCTATTAGGCCATATAGTGTCAGCAAAGAGAGTAAGAATTGACCCTAGCAGGATAGAAGCACTTCAGACCCTGTCACTTCCTAGATCTAAGAGGGAAGTTTAGGCCTTTTTGGGGAAGATAAACTTTCTAAGGAGGTTTGTCTCAAATTTTGTTGAGTTGGTGAAACACATCACAGCCATGCTCAGGAAGGGAAATGAAGTGAAATGGACTACTGAACCCAAGGAATATTTTTCCCAAATAAAGAGGGCGTTGACTGAGGAACCTGTGCTGATCAGTCCTGATTATTCCAAAGATTTCCTGATTTTTTCTTTTGCTTCTTGTGATACAGTAGCAGCAGTCTTGTTACAGAAAAATGATCAAGAGAGAGAGAAGCCTGTTGCCTTCTACAACAAGGCGTTGAGGGATGCCAAACTCCGGTACGAGATCATGGAGAAGCAGGCCTATGCCCTGGTGAAAGATATCAAAGCTTTCAGAGTCTATGTCTTGCACTCAAGGATCACTGCATATGTCCCTTCGGCCTTTATGAANAGATGATTCATCCCCTCCTTTCTACACCTCCTTGAACATACATGATAAAGTGCTGCATAATTGCCTCATGGATTCAGGGGCCTCTCACAACCTCATGCCCAAAACTGTCATGGAAGAGTTAGGACTAGAAGTCACCCAAGCTTATCATGACCTCTATTCTTTTGACTCCAAGAGAGTTTAGTGTCTCGGAGTCATCAAAGACCTGGTTTTGACATTGTTTCAACTGCCCATGAAAAGTGTGGTCATGGATATTGTAGCGGTCGATGTCCCCCCTAAGTTTGGTATGTTGTTGTAAAGATCTTGGATTAAAATACTGGGGGGAACCTTGCAGATGGACCTTACATATGCTACTATCCCAGTGTTTGGAGGAGAGCATAGAAGACTGTACAGGGAAGCCCAGCTGGCCTACATAATCAGTGATGAAGCCAACCCTACTAATCATCCCATCTTTGCCTTGGACACTGATTTAGGCTCCAGTTTATTACAGCTCACCCATGCCCCCGAGCCTCCGCTTAAACTCATAAAGTAGCCCATTGTTTCCCCTGAAGTTCCTCCCTCCATCACCCCAATCTGGAAAAAAAAAAATGATGGAGCCTGTTCCCGAGAAGGTGCTGGAGCTGGGGTGGTTTTTGTGTCACCTTCTCAGGAGACCATATCCCTGTCATATAAACTAGAATTCGAAGCTACTAACAATGTGGCAGAGTATGAGGCTCTTATCCTAGGATTAAGAGCTGCAAGGGAAATGGGAATTTGGGAGCTGGTAGTGCTCGGAGATGCCGAGTTGGTAGTCCAGCAGATCAGAAGTGCTTATCGGGCCAAGAACCCTCGACTCAGGAGTTATAGAAATGAGGTATGGGACCTAATTGACAGTTTCTTCTCAGCATTTAACATTTCTTTCATCCCAAGAGAGGAGAACACAGTGGCATATTACTTGGCTACATCAGCAAATAATTTCAAAGTACCCTTTCTGTCCAAGCTTAGGTATGATGTAGAAGTAAAATACAGGCCCTCCATACCTGACAATGTTAATCATTGGAAGGTGTTTGAGGATGATATTGAGATCAATAAATTCTTGGAGACTGTCAAAGAGTTTTCAGAGCTGCATATCGATCAAGATCCCATCTCTGAGGAAAGGTTGGATGGGGGTGAATTGCTGAGTAAGATAGCAAAGCATGACATCATTCAGTTGCCTAGCAATCACATTCCAAGGGGACTAGTCCCATTAGAGAGATTGTTCGATGGGAATGATGTGGCCGTAAAGGGAAGAGTTTCGGGTGATGATGCTGACACAGCTGAGTGCAACATTGGCACACTAGAGGAGCCTAAGTTTGTCAAGTTGTCAAGGAGTTTGACCAAGGAGCAGAGGGCCAAATATACTGAGTTGCTGAGAGAGTTTTCTGATGTGTTTGCATGGACCTACAAAGACCTCAAGACTTATGACACATCAGTCATTGAGCACAAGATCCCGCTAAAGGAAGAGGCTAAGCCATTCAAGCAGAAGATGAGGCAAATAAACCCCATGTTGTTTCCTATCATGGAGAAAGAAGTGAAGAAGCTGCTAGATGCCCAAATCATTGTCACCTTGAGATATTCTGATTAGGTGGCCAATTTGGTCTCGGTAAGAAAGAAAAGTGGGGAAATCAGACTCTGTGTTGATTTCAGGAACCTGAACAGGAGCTCGAGGAAAGACAATTATCCCCTACCCAACATGGAACACATATTTCATAGGGTAGTTGGTGCATCTAGAATATCCATGATTGATGGTTTCTCTGGTTACAATCAGATATCAGTCATGCCCGAGGACAGGGAAAAAATGACCTTCACCACTCCTTGGGGCACATTCATGTATGCCAAAATTCCTTTCAGACTGATGAATGCAGGAGCAACATTTCAGCGAGCCATGGACATAGCCTTCATTGGGGAAAAATACCAGTTCGTGGTAATCTATCTAGATGACATCATGGTCTTCCTCAGGACAGACAAGGAGCACTGTTGTCACTTAAAGAAGGTTTTCCGGAAATGTCGGAGGTTTGGCCTATCTTTGAACCCCAAGAAATCTTTGTTTGATATGAAGGAGGGGAAGCTATTAGGCCATATAGTGTCAGCAAAGAGAGTAAGAATTGACCCTAGCAGGATAGAAGCACTTCAGACCCTGTCACTTCCTAGATCTAAGAGGGAAGTTTAGGCCTTTTGGGGGAAGATAAACTTTCTAAGGAGGTTTGTCTCAAATTTTGTTGAGTTGGTATAACACATCACAGCCATGCTCAGGAAGGGAAATGAAGTGAAATGGACTATTGAACCCAAGGAATATTTTTCCCAAATAAAGAGGGCGTTGACTGAGGAACCTGTGCTGATCAGTCCTGATTATTCCAAAGATTTCCTGATTTTTTCTTTTTCTTCTTGTGATACAGTAGCAGCATTCTTGTTACAGAAAAATGATCAAGAGAGAGAGCAACATGTTGCCTTCTACAACAAGGCGTTGAGGGATGCCAAACTCCGGTACGAGATCATGGAGAAGCAGGCCTATGCCCTGGTGAAATATATCAAAGATTTCAGAGTCTATGTCTTGCACTCAAGGATCACTGCATATGTCCCTTCGGCCTCTATGAAGGACATCCTTATACAGCCTGACATAGACGGAAGAAGAGGTAAGTGGATTTCCAAGATCCTGGAGTTTGATCTGGTAATCAATCCCACCAAGTTAATAAAGGGGCAGGGTTTAGCCAGGTTGCTAGCTGAATCCAATTGCAAAGCCTTGGGAATTAACTTCATCAATGAGCAAGCTAAGTCATCCAACGAGCATTCCCAAAGTGCCTTATCGCTAGCAGCATGCACCCAGTACAAGGATATCTTGTATTTTCTGCAAGAATTGAGGCCTCCTGATGGAATGGAAAAGAAAAAGGCAAGAGATTTAAAGCTCAAGGCAGTCAGATATTTCCTCATTGACCAAACCTTGTACTTGAAAGACCCTTTAGGGGTATTTTTAAGGTGCCTAGACCCACGAGAAGCCCAGAAAGTTACATTTGATTTCCATAGTGGCCTTTGTGGGGGTCATCATTTCTGGAAGACCACGGCCCATAATATCCTCCGAGATGAGTATTACTGGCCCACTTTA
Source organism: Picea glauca (assembly GCA_000966675.3). NCBI lineage: Eukaryota > Viridiplantae > Streptophyta > Pinopsida > Pinales > Pinaceae > Picea > Picea glauca. The sequence goes on along the minus strand of JZKD02S0807007.1, from coordinate 2,798 downwards.
TTTCCTGATGTCTGCAGAGAAATCAGAGCTTGCATCAAATGCCAGAAGTTCTCAGGAAAGCAGCAGCTCAAATCTCTGTCGTTAAAGCATGTAGTGGTTTCAGCACCCTTTCAACAGTGGGGATTGGACTTCATTGGAGAGATTCATCCTCCCTCAAGTGGCCATCACAGATGGATCCTCACTGTGACAGTTCACCAAATGGATAGAATTTGTCCCCACCAGGAGCACTTCTCACAAAGTAATTATCAGCTTCCTGGAGGACATCATAGCCAGATTTGGCTGCCCTAGCAGAATTGTCACTGATAATGCCTCCCCCTTTTGGTCTAAACCTCTAACCAAATTCTGTGAACAATATGAGATCTCACTAATTCACTCCACTCCCTATTATCCTCAGGGAAATGGACTGGCAGAGTCTTCCAATAAAATCCTGATCAAGCTCATTAAGAAATTACTGGAAGACAATAAAAGGGCCTGGGATTCAAAGCTCAGATTTTCTCTTTGGGTTTATTGGGTGACAACCAAGAAGTCCCTGGGCATTTCACCTTTCCAACTTGTTTATGGAACAAAGGTTGTTTTCCCTACTCAGCTCGCCTTATCTGTGGAGAAATTCCTCCAGGACCTTGAAGGAGAGCCTGACAATATGGTCAGAAGAATTCATCAGATAGTGGAAGTGCAGCAGATCAGAGAGCAGGTCATGGATAGGGCCTACCATCATCAGCAAAAGATTAAGAAGACTTTCGATAGGAAGAGAAGAAAGAAATAATTCGAGTAGGGTGATCTGGTGCTCAAATGGGATGCACCCATGCAAGACAGGGGAAAGCACAGTAAGTTTGATGCCCTATGGTTTGGGCCTTTCAAGATCCTTGAAGTAGCTTCAAACAACACTTACAGGTTGCAGGATNTTGCTAGCTGAATCCAATTGCAAAGCCTTGGGAATTAACTTCATCAATGAGCAAGCTAAGTCATCCAACGAGCATTCCCAAAGTGCCTTATCGCTAGCAGCATGCACCCGGTACAAGGATATCTTGTATTTTCTGCAAGAATTGAGGCCTCCTGATGGAATGGAAAAGAAAAAGGCAAGAGATTTAAAGCTCAAGGCAGTCAGATATTTCCTCATTGACCAGACCTTGTACTTGAAAGACCCTTTAGGGGTATTTTTAAGGTGCCTAGACCCACGAGAAGCCCAGAAAGTTACATTTGATTTCCACAGTGGCCTTTGTGGGGGTCATCATTTCTGGAAGACCACAGCCCATAAGATCCTCCAAGCTGAGTATTACTGGCCCACTTTATTCCTTGATGTCTGCAGAGAAATCAGAGCTTGCATCAAATGCCAGAAGTTCTCAGGAAAGCAGCAGCTCAAATCTCTGTCGTTAAAGCCTGTAGTGGTTTCAGCACCCTTTCAACAGTGGGGATTGGACTTCATTGGAGAGATTCATCCTCCCTCAAGTGGCCATCACAGATGGATCCTCACTGTGACAGTTCACCAAATGGATAGAATTTGTCCCCACCAGGAGCACTTCTCACAAAGTAATTATCAGCTTCCTGGAGGACATCATAGCCAGATTTGGCTGCCCTAGCAGAATTGTCACTGATAATGCCTCCCCCTTTTGGTCTAAACCTCTAACCAAATTCTGTGAACAATATGAGATCTCACTAATTCACTCCACTCCCTATTATCCTCAGGGAAATGGACTGGCAGAGTCTTCCAATAAAATCCTGATCAAGCTCATTAAGAAATTACTGGAAGACAATAAAAGGGCCTGGGATTCAAAGCTCAGATTTTCTCTTTGGGTTTATTGGGTGACAACCAAGAAGTCCCTGGGCATTTCACCTTTCCAACTTGTTTATGGAACAAAGGTTGTTTTCCCTACTCAGCTCGCCTTATCTGTGGAGAAATTCCTCCAGGACCTTGAAGGAGAGCCTGACAATATGGTCAGAAGAATTCATCAGATAGTGGAAGTGCAGCAGATCAGAGAGCAGGTCATGGATAGGGCCTACCATCATCAGCAAAAGATTAAGAAGACTTTCGATAGGAAGAGAAGAAAGAAATAATTCGAGTAGGGTGATCTGGTGCTCAAATGGGATGCACCCATGCAAGACAGGGGAAAGCACAGTAAGTTTGATGCCCTATGGTTTGGGCCTTTCAAGATCCTTGAAGTAGCTTCAAACAACACTTACAGGTTGCAGGATNTGAGCATTCGAGGAATACACGCATTATGCACCAAATATATAAAACCAAAAGAAAAACCACATAGAAAAAATGGGACTGGCTGACGAATTTTAACAATCAAATTGAATCCCTTCTATAATGGTTGGCCTCCATCTTCATCTTTTTCTGATAAGGGAATGAAGATTCCAATTTCCACCCCCTAAGTGAGGCCATTATTGCGTTTGTCTAATGTTTATGGGCATATCAATGATCTGTCATTATTGTGTTTGTCTAATGTTTTTTTGGGCATATCGGTGAAGTATATTTTGACCATTATGGAAATACTGATTTTAAGTAAGATTGTCATCTAAGCTATCTATTAAGAGAATGGTAGCTCAGTTGTCCGAAAAGGTAGAAGACAGTGGGTAGCCTCTAAATCAGTTAAGAGAATGGTATTAGGCTCAGACATTGGATTAGAGGATACTTGTAGGTTGGTGTTATGTGGGTTAGTGGGGAGATTTGAGTACAACAGTTTGTGTGAGGAGAAACTTACTGTCTGGTTGGAGAGGATATGGCGTTCGGTTATATGATATGTTCCAGAGATTTACTATTTATCAAAGGGTTGGCTGGGTTTCTTGTGTAAATGTCC
>JZKD02S0806996.1:0-14523 GCA_000966675.3 Picea glauca | reverse complement strand
AATAGTGGATCTATCATTATGAGATGGTTATCTTCATTTCAAGACTCTCATGTATAAAAGAGAGTGCTCTCTCTTCATGAGAATTCAATTAGGAATTAGATCATTAGAATGAAGATTAGATTTTGATGAAGGAAAGGGATTCTTAGCTTGGTTTCATTGGTTCATACTTTCATTATTGTTTCATGGAGATTGATTTGATTCTTGTAATGTAATTCAACATCGTCTTATTGTGTGAGCTCACATATGTCATTGTTGTTAACTCTTCACATGTTGTATTTCCCTTATGCAGTTTCATGCTTTCCTAGTTAGTGTTTCAATGCTTTCTTAGATTAGTTTGATTTCAGCAACATAGATTAGATTAGATTAGTTCTACTTCAGTCATGCACAAACAGTGCACGTGCTTCATCAATTTACGTACCCCGGGTTGACAATTAAATGGTTGGGTAAGTACTACAACATTATTATAACGACATATATTTCGCCTAACAATTATGATGATGATTTTGGTGCTTTTGAAAAGCACACTATAGGCATTGGCTTGAAGTTGATGAGGAAGATGGGGTACAAAGGAAGAGGCCTTGGAACTAATGTCCAAGGCATTGTGAATCCCATACAAGTGGTGGAATTACCTCGATATGCAGGATTGGCTATGTCAGAAAGGAATATGGAGCATTCTCCAAGACCATCGATGAAAGAAACTCCAAGACCATCGATGAAAGAAACTCCAAGACTGATGATGAAAGGAACTACCAAGTAGCATAAGTAAGAGACTCTTCAAGTCACGAATCAGTGTAGGATGAGAGCACATCATCCCATTCTGATGATCGTTATTATGAGTCATATCCCAAAGGAGGTGAGCAGTTTGAGGAAAGTGATAAGGAAAGTTCTCCTCACCAGGCCTGCACCAGAGACAACTAAGCAAGGTATAAAAAGTCTCATTATTCAAATGTTCCTTTTGATTATAAGGAAATTGGAAATGATGAGAAAATTTTATGGCATAGAAAACCATGTTCGTTTTGTGGTATGAATAACCATGTTATTTCCAAGTGTTGGAAAATAATATCCTTGTATGGGAAGGTTATGGAAACCAGAAAGAAGCCAAGGTATGAAAACCCTTCTCCGCATGGGAAGAAAAATAAGGGCATGAAAACATGGATCAAGAAGAATCATTGCACCCATTGCAACAAGGGTGGACATCAACAAGCCACATGTTGGACATTCCATCCAGATTTTCATCCCAAGAAGGACAAAGGAAGCCAGTTATAGGAAGAAGGACAGCTATCGGAAAAGAGACAGCTTGGGAGGAAGGACTAATTCATCTTGATGACTGAAAGGATGAATAAAATATTTGACTTGGTTGATAGGGGTGGTCTATTTTGAGTAATTGAGCCATGGATCTCCAAAATATCTCAAAAATCAAAGTGTCTAGAATTCGATGAAAACACACTATATCAAAGAGCTCAACGAGAGTTTTCCAACAGGGAAAACAGAGTCATGGTGCAAAAGATATGGCCGTCTAAAATTTTCAGAAAATAGAAGAACCTGGAGAAATTTGTACAGTGCTAACGTCACCATGACGTTAGCATGTTGAGTTGGAAGATGCAGAGGAGGACATGTGTCATGTTGATGTCAGCATGACATCACCATGGTGATGTGGTAGCCTGATGTGCTGCCATGTGTCACTAATTTTTGGGTGACTTTGCACCCAGTTGGACCAACCAAAATTGGACATGTGTCATGTTGATGCAACAGTCGACATGGTAGGAACAACAGGCGATACAGATGTTGACGCATCAACATGACGTGGAATGCTAATTGGGCCCTGACATGCAGCACGGATGATGATGTCAGCAGAAGACGTGGAAGTATGGATGATGATGTCAACAGATGGTGTGGCAGTATGGATGATGACCTGCCAATACAGATGATGACCTGCCAGTACAGATGATGATGTCAGTAGATGATGTGATAGTATGGATGATGATGTCAACAGATGGCATGGTTGTATGTATGATGAAATCAACCATTGACATGGTAGTACGTATGATGATGTCAACATCTGGCATGATAGTATGGATGATGATGTCAACATGATCTGGTAGTTGACATGGTAGGTTGTATGTTGACATGGAATTGACTAGGCCAATGATGTGGAAAACGATACAATGCTAAGATCATAATGTTGAGTTAGCAGGCACATTTATTTCAGAATTATGGCCCCGTTGGCACACAAATTGTGCCAAAGAGTCCAAGGGGTCTAGAAGTCATAGTGACAGAATTGGATGAAATTACACTCATTTTTGCATGATTTTTCACCATGAATTCAATGGCCCTATATGTTTTGTGATCGGAGCATCAGAATTTTAGGGATGTGGCCAAATTCCACTTCTTCCATTAATCCCTTGACATGCATTTCGAGGCAGAGAGCCTAGAAGTGACTGTGACATAATTTGACAAAGTTAAAGTCATTTTTGCACTATATTTTTCCACGAATTCAATGGAACATTCCAATTTTTTATCTGAGAAAAGGATTTCCAGGGCTCTTGGAAGAAGCCCACATTTTCCATTAATGCATGGCACATTTTTTGAGGAATATTTTCCCTTCTCAGAATAGGTTCATGTTACAGTCAAAAGTTATAGAATGACAAGACAGACCTGATGGTGTTGTGTTTTCTAAGTTTGGAGTAGCCAGTTAAGCTCTTTGGCCTGGAAACCAATGCAATCTTTTATGCATTTGTGGTTTTGTCGCTTTTTAATTTTTCAAAAGAGTGAATGTATGTAGCAAAATATGGTGATCTTTGAGAGTTGTAGAAAGGTAGAAAGATATGATTTATTGCATAAAATCCATTGTTTGAGCCTTTGCATGAAAACTGAGGCGGTGTGGTGTTGATAAGGCCATTTTGGCACTTTGTCAAAAAGTGGCCCTGTTTACAATCAAAATTCTCAGAATTGCAAGACAAATATGATGATAATGATTATGCTTGAGTCTAAGTAGTAGATTCAAAGAGGAGTGTTTCCACTAGATGTGAGAGAGTATGTCTTATGCCACATGTGTTTGTGAGATCATCCTTCATCAAAAGAGATCATCTCTTTGTGAGAGAGACATTGCCACTTTTTGTGAGAACTGAGCCCTTTGTATTGTCAAAGGAGATCGTATCATTACCACTTGTTGTGAGAACTTATCCCTTTGTGTTGTCAGAGGATATCGTCTCTTTGTAAATAGAGACATTTCCACATGCTTGTGAGAAACCAGTCCCTTTGTATTGTAACCACTATTGAGTGAGAGGCATTTTTTTATGCCTAAATATTGTAATGGGTCTTGTAACCACTTTTGAGTGAGAGGCATTGTTTTTTCTATCGCTTGTTTTGGGCAATCATTGTAAACTTGTCCATGAATGTTTTATAAACTCTGACAAGTATGGTATTTCATTGAAAACATGATTATGCATTGTCATCTACAGATTTGTATTGATGCAAGTGTCAGCATCGACATCCTCATTTGAAAGTACAAAGGTGAAGGAGAAGAAGGGTGCATCTTTCGTAGAATTGTTATGCAGATCAAGGAGAAGGAAGTGCATCGTGGAGTGTAAGACTCTTCCTAGAAGCTACTTGTGAGGATTCAAGTTTCTCTCGATACACTTGTAGGACCAAAATTTCTTTTTGTGGGGAGGTTTGATCGCAGAGGATCTCCACACAAAGAATTAACCATGGAGAAAAATCATTAAATTTGCACACAATGGAGAAAAAATCATTAAAATGATAATTAAATGAAAGGTGGAAAAGAATAATTAATTAATTAAATTGTGATAAATGATTAATACTTTGAGAAACTCGTGTATTATTCAAATTGGGAAAATACAAAGAGGAATATTCGATGTGATCTAGAAAATCTCAAGTATTTCTCCATTTTAATTTTAAAAATGGGAACTTGTGAGAATACAACTCACAAATTAGTTTCCTTCTTTTAAGAGAGAATTAGTTCCTAGTCTTAAGGAGGAAGTTAAGGGTCTCATTAATTGGTTTGGACTCTTCCTCACTTTATTACAAGTGGATTCATATTCTTGAGGAGGAAGTTAAGGGCCTCATTTGGACTTTTCCTCACTTTTTTCCTTAGATCCTGTTCTTATGGATCTTGTATTTTTGGATTATTGAGCTAGGAAAAAATATTTAAGCTCCTCATTTGAGAAGTTGGGGGAAGGCATGTAAGAGACCACTTTGGGAAGATTTTGGGAGGCCATTGTGGAGGCCCCTTGGAGACTCTTTGGAGATTTCTTTTAGGAGAGAAATAAGCACTCATGCTTGTGGTTTGTATGTAATCCCCTTTCAAGAGAATTGTGCCCCTTCATGGGAGAACGTAGCCCTTGTTCAAAGGAGAATCGACCCCATATTGGGAGAATCAATGACAATGATTCGTATTCCAAGAATATCTGGAGACGTAGCCATGCTAGTGAACTTTGTTATCAATGGTGATCTCTTATCATGTGTTGTTCTTTTATCTCATGTTTCCTTGTGCATGCTTTATTCCCATAAATATGTTTTATTAAATGCATTAAGTAATGGATTATGAGACAAACAACATATTTCACCAAGTTATATTATAATTGGATTCAAGTCTTCATAAGCTCTTCAATTTCACCTTTAATGTAATGAGGTTCAATTAAAACGATCTTATAATTGATGCTTTCATTAAGGGGCTTATAACCAAATCAAGTTGGTATCAATGTCATCCCTGGATTCATATCGCATCTTCATAACATCCTTATCAAATAACAACATCTTGATCCAAGTGGATGGTGATTTAAAATATATTCCACACGGACCCTTAAAGAACTCTCTTTCAGTGGCACTATATGACTCAGTATAATCTATAGAAAACTCAGTAAAATAAACCCCCAATATACTATTCAGCCAAAAATCAATTGTGCACGAGATCTAGTTACTTATAGTATTAACTTGTCAAATCAACTCAATGGTCCAATTTCTTGGAACAATGGTGTGAAATGTTTTGTTCTTTTCAGCTAATATCTACATCCACTTATTCAAAAAATTCATAAAATCAAAAAATAAAATCTCATGTAAGTCTGTAAATACATACCTTTGTAGCCACTGCTCTGAGATTATCTATGGGTTCCTATTATGATCTCTAGAAAATGCATTTTCTTTTTCCTCTATCCACTTTCTGATCTCTTCCTTAGTCGGCCTCCACATTCCCCTCGATCATAGACCTCGATCTCGACAACAGAACCATTTTTTGGCATGTAGTAGGTACACCCAGGGTTCAACATTAATTCACCAACAAAACCCTAAGATATTGACCCTTTCGACATCACCTACAAATAGGTGAAGTCTCACCCGAGGTACAGGGACTGTAGGAACCAAGTTTCCGCAGTCATGAAGGGATGGGAAGAATTCATCATAACCATTATACTTATCATTTGTTGATTATGTGTTATATGATGTGTGCAGAATCATCAGAATAACTAAAATATTAATATTAACCCTACATTATATGCACGCAATAAACTGAACAGTAAACACATCAAAACACAACATAACATAGATACACCATGATTTAACATGGTTCACCCAAGATGGGCTACGTCCACAATGATCGGCTTTGTATATTATTCATAATCATCTCTTACAAAATATGTGCACTCCGCTCATACAGTATTCCATTGTCATTCTCTTATCCTTCTATTTGTCTCTCTTCACTCTTATATTCACACCTACAGTGCGTACTTATCTCTTCTTACTCACTCATGCACTCTCTAATGCTACCTTCTACCCAAAAATGTTTACATATTTATACAATTACATTAGTGCTTAGCCTGTATCAATGGACCAAAATGCCTAACGAATTACAATTGTCTTCTTTCTTTGGTGCGCGTTGATCCTGCAAGTGCGCCAGCTTCCTTTCCTTTTTTTTCACGTGTTGCACAGTTCTTAAAACTAGTACCAAAAATTCTTGTCCCAACAGCCTATGCAACTCTTCAATCGTTGGAATACCTCACAACCTATAAGAAATGTTAACATCCCTCAATTTCTAGAAATTTCCCGTACTCTAACTCATGGTCGAAATAAGAAAACCAGATAGGAATCTTTTGATTTTCCTTTACCATTATGACAAATACATCATGTGGGAACACAAACTAGCATAAAACTCTCAATCGATGTTGGAAACTCAACCATCATCTCTCCTAGTTACCAAATTTCAAACATCATCTGAGGATTGACTGACCCCTTGCAACTAACCTTCGACGAGTTTTTATCCCTAGGTGGTGGAAAACCACCTAGTCCACCTAAATCTCCACCTCATAACCCCAAAGATCCACCCAGGAAGAGACCGAAGAAGAAAACCTAGAAAGTCCTAGAAGTATGGTTGGAGTAAACACAAATCAACCTAATAATCAACCCTGGCTAGCCCAGGATGTTGTTGTAGTGCCAAGGGAAGTCCACCCTTTACCTAAGAAGCCTGAGAAATTCCTGCCCAAATTTGACCTTGATAAAAAATATTCCACTGAAGATCATATAAAAAAATTTATGCTGGTAGTCAAACTGATGAATGTACAACACAAAGATTTTGTTTTCAAGATTTTTCCCTATACCTTTGAAGGTAAAGATTCTACGTGTTATTTATCTTTAGCACAAGTTTCAATTAACATGTGGAATACCTTTGAAACTAGTTTCACTAAGAAATTTGGAGAAGATAAATCCCCAGAAGATCTTGTTTTGGAATTTTCGAGGATAAAGGTGGAGTCAAAAGAAAAGATCAAATATTTTGATTATATGTTCCTCACCTTAAAGAATAAATTTCCCCTCACATCAAAAATGGCTAATTATTTTTCGATTGAACTATATACCTCTTCTCTACCAATATCAATGGTCATGTTTATCAAAAGAGTTGAAAAACATACTCTTGATGATACATTTAAAGATTCCATCAAGGTTGAAAAATATACGATGAGTTTAAAATTTAATCCTAGGGTGGAAGCTAAAAAAGATAAGTCCTTCACCAAAGCCAAAGTTCCAACCACAAAAAATATAGAAAACAAAAGAGATCAAGATTCCATGGACATGGAAACTCTCTAAAGGATTTTCAAGAAGCTCTCCAATGAAATCATTGATATAAAAAAAATTGTTGGAGATGATACCTCAAACCCTAAGAAATTCTTCAAGTTTCCCCCTAAGAAAATCACCCCTCCTACAACCAACAATAACCCACTAGCTAAGGGTATTAATGTGGAATACTTCCTAAAACTATTTAAAGTGTGGGACTCTACTAATGATACATCCATTGAGGTGAAGCGAGATGATGGGGGACAGGAAGAAATTGATCAAAAATAACTATCTGGAGAGACAGAGGAAACATAAGAGAAATGAGTCAATTATTTTTGGTATATCTCATACAACTTACTGGAGGAAGAAGAGTAAGAATAGGTTGAATAAATTCACATGTCTTAGAACGTTGTTTCTATGAGAAGTAAAACCAAGACATCCCCATCATTCTCTTCTTCTACCTTTAAACCTTCTAGCACAACATCAGTTGTTCAAAATATTCATCCTTGTGACAAACAACCTTCACATTCCCTTGTTACCTCTAATTGGAGTATGATTTTCTTGAATACCTTGAGAGGAAAAAGGATAAAATTTATCTTTTTGAAATCATGAATCTTCCACGAATTCAAGAAAAAAATATTAATACTTTGTAGGGATCATCACATACCAAAAACCAAAAGTTAATCTGGTAGGAAGCAAAGGGAAAGAGGAATCCACCCAAATTAATAGTATTGGGAAGAAATCCCCACATAAGCAATATGTTGTCAATGCCTCTTTAGTGGGAAAAGGTCAAAATATACTACTCCTCCTTTCTTATTTAATTTTGAAAATTTCAACATAAATGTACATAATTGTATGGTTGATTCATGATCTGAATTTTAAGGGGGTATGTGGTCTAAACTTGAATGCAAAAATCATAAATCTATAAAGATAATAGATTTTCCATGTGGATCAAGGAGATGCTCACATCCTCATTAATTAATTGGGTTGTCCATATGGGTCAAAGAGAGTCCCACCTCTCCATTATTGTATTGGGTTTTATTTTCCACTAATTAGTTAGATGGGTACTTAGATATATTATTATAATAATAGAGACTCATTTAATGATCTCTTTCCATTATTGTACCGGGTTTTATTTTCCACTACTTAGTTAGCTAGGTAGTTAGATCTATTATACTAATAATAGAGACTCATTTAATGAGCTCTTTTTTACTTTGTCCAATGGAACATTTTGTAATGCTATATAAAGTCCTAGCAAGCCTTCTCATAATATCAAGCTACTCATTTTGGTTTCTCTCATATTTTATATTGTTAATCGTGAGATTCATTAGCTCTGAGTGATTTACTAGTAATCAGTTTTAGAGGTGAGGCTCCTCTTTGAGCCTCACCCCCCAAGTACTTCATTTACATGTTTTTTTTCTTGCTTCTTTTCATGCAAGATTGGCACATCTAAGCTCCTCCTCTCTTAGCATTCACGCCATCTATATCTCATCTCCCGAGATCTGGATCAGTGGTATCAAAGCGGGTACACTCTCCATTGGAACAAGGGTTTGAAGCATGATGTCGGTTCAAACATTTGTATAAATCACCAACCTCCTTTTGGTACTGTCAAAATCCATTTTCCGAACCATACATTGTGAGCATCACAGTTGATCCACAGGCACTACAGGGTTTTGTTTTTACCCTCGGATATTTGTTCACCATTACAAGGAGAACCATACATGGATTCACTACATCCATACATGTATTCACTACATCTACACATGGATCCACTACATCCATTGGTATGCAACATTTTCAACAAATTTGCAGGGTGTCCATGTTTCCCACAGAGGTTCCACAACCTCTACAACATCCCATGTTACTCTACAAACCCTTGGCATCATTTGTGTCACTCTACACTCAACCAACTTAAAAAAGGGGTTGTGACATCTACACAGCATTTTAGAGGCTCTACCATAGCTCACTGGAAATATATATTCAAGGTCTCAAATGGGTATTTCGTAGAATCTCATTTGGATTTTTAGTTTGAGAGATATCGTCGATTGAATCTCAGCATGTATCTGATCCAAGGAGGTCATGCATTTGTATTCTCCCATATTTTGTTATTGTTCATTGTGAGATCAATTAGCTTTGAGTGATTTACTAGTAATTAGTTTTAGAGGTGAGCCTCCTCTTTGAGCCTCACCTCCCAAGTACTTCATTTACATGTTTTTTTCCATGTTTTTTTTTTTATGTAATATTTTCATGTCTAATTTTCTCCTCTCTCTGCCTTCAAGCCATCCAAATCTCTTCACCCTAGTACTCAATACGTGGTAGGAGGACGTGTGTACCACCATATTCAACATTATTTTTCTTCCTGCTTAGGAAACTAAAGAAGGATTTCATCATATGGATGGAAATATATCTTCAATATCTCAAATGGGTATTTCACATAATCGCATTTGGCTTCCTAGTTTGAGAAATATCATCGATTGAATCTCAACATGTATTTGACCCAAGGAGGGTGCATGTACCACCATATTCAAAGGTGTTTTTCTTCCTGCTAAGGAAAATGAAAAAATATTTTTACATATGAATGGAAACATCTCTTCAATATCTCAAATGGGTATTTCGCGGAATTTCATTTCATTGTCTGGTTTATGAGATATATTTGTTTGAAGCAGCACATGTTTGTAACCAGCATGGTCGTGCACCCTTCAAATTAAGCCTGGTTTTTATCACTCCATGGGGCACCTCAAAACAAGTTCCATATACTAATGGAAATATATATTCATTATCTCAAATGGGTCTTCGACGTAATTGGATTTCATCACCTATAGCATAAGTTATGAATAGATTTGCAGAAGGATGTTCACAGCCCCCAAAGTCACGATTTTTCCACATTATTTTTTCAAATTTTGGGATTTTATTAAAATTTATTTATTTTTCTACCCATGTACAATTCCATTGTAAATTATGTTATGGGTCAACCACAAACCCACGGTTATGGTTAAACCACACAAAACCCTTCTCTTCATTGGGTATTTTCACATTGTAATCATAATGGTACGATAATGGGGTTTCTCTTTTTAGCATGGGTGAAATGATGGGGACCATAATTTTCTAAGGGGGGAAGAATGATCCGAATTTTAAGGGGGTATATGGTCTAAATTCGAATGCAAAATTCATAAATCTATAAAGCTAATAGATTTTCCATGTGGATCAAGGAGATTCCCACATCTTCATTAATTAATTGGTTTGTCCATATGGTTCAAAGAGAGTCCCACCTCTCCATTATTGTATTGGGTTTTATTTTCCATTAATTAGTTACCTGGGTAGTTAGATATATTATTATAATAATAGAGGTTCATGTAATGAGATCTTTCCATTATTGTATTGGGTTTTATTTTCCACTAGTTAGTTGGGTAGTTATATCTATTATACTAATAATAAAGACTCATTTAATGAGCTCTTTTTTACTTTGTCCAATGGATTATTTTGTAATGCTATATAAAGGGATAGCGAGCCTTCTCATAATATCAAGTTACTCATTTTGGTTTCTCTCATATTTTCCATTGTTCATTGTGAGATTAATTAGCTCTGAGTGATTTACAAGTGATTAGTTTTAGAGGTGAGGCTCCTCTTTGAGCCTCACCTCTCGAGTACTTCATTTATGTGTTTTTTTCCATGCTTTTTTTCATGAAATATCGGTGCATCTAAGCTCCTCCTCTCTCAGCATTGAATTCATCCAGATCTCATCCCCTAAGATTCGGATCAATTCAGGTTCATCCTCTAATGTAATACCATATGCAGTTTGTCAAAAATTAAATACTAAACCTAAAAAATATGAAATCCAAATCATACAATTAGATAGATCGAGTGTGAAGGTTATGGGAGAATTAAGGAATGTTTTAATCAGTTTGGCCTCAAACCCAAACGTCCATAAAACCATAGAAATTATTGTGGTAGACATCCCTGAAACGTACAGACTATTATTGAGTAGAGATTGGTCTCTTATTCTTAATGGATATTTTTCCACTGATTGGTCTCATATTTGGCTGCGCTATAATAGAAATAAAAATCAGATAAGGGTTGATAGGGAGAGGTACATGAAACATATAGTCATGGACCTTAATGACCCAAATGAGCCCATCATGTTTAATCACTCAATTTAGGGAAATTACAACTCAGATACCTTTTTCAGAAATTTCACTGTTGAAATATCACCTCATGTGGAATCAAATATGCAATCTAAAATCGTTCGTTGCACTCAGATCATTGATCTTGACTATAATATAGTAGGTAGGATGGCTTCTAACTCTGATGTGCAGGATAACCTTAATGTAGGTACTAATACTAATGAAATGACTAATTTAGACGTTAAGATTGACTCACATCTACAAGTGAAACCAAGTATTACTCCATACTTGTGGACTTTTTTCTTTTATCGATCCAAGTCCAATGAAGCAACAGGTGTTGATCGCATCCTTCAAGTATCTAAAGGTAAAAAAAAATTCTAATAATGTGTAGACTTGAATTCCAATGCACTAATAATACTATTAAGTATGAGGCTCTATGATCCCCGATTATTTTCGGAATGAAATGAAAGCAAAGAAATTACAATGAAATACTCCTGAAAATTTTCAAAAACAGAGAAATACAACAATACTTGATTTATGTTCATGAAAGAATTGTAAAGAGACTGTAAAAATACAGAGTGCAAGAATCGCTAGAATGGTGGCAGCTTTATCTCTGAGAAGAGATGTGATGGCTATGCTCATTCCCAAGAAGATGTTTACAATGAGGCTCTGAAGACCTTTTTAAACCCTAGACATCCAAAAACCTAACCCTAGGAGATGAAACTCTAAAAGTCATGTGGGCCTTGTTTGGGTAAGTTAGTACATTAACTTCCCAGGGTCGTAACTTTTACATACGATCTTTGTTTTAGATGTGTGATAGCCCGTTGGAAAGGTCTTTTAGAGAACTACGCATCATGCCATCAAACTTTCATTGTGTCTACAATTTGATTGTGGGACACCAAAAAAACATTGTTTAGGGCCCCAAAACGGCCCTAGAAGTACAGAAAAATGTGTTGACATAAAAACATATAAAATAAGCCAATTGAATTAGGTGGGAGGCCACCAATATCCACTTGGAAGATGTGTAGGGAGTCATATAGACTTGGAAGTGTAGAACCCACAATTACAAATAAGTACAGAAGAACATGTTAAACTAAAAAATGACAAGAGGAGCCAGTTGGAAGAGGTGGGTGGCCACTAATATCCATATGGATCATTNGGGGGCATTGTGTGGGCACCATTGTAGATGAAGAAACAATATCTTATTTCTCTTCAACAAATTGTTTTTGTTGGATAGAAGGTGTTTAGGTTGCAGTGGTTGTAACGGTATTTTGTGCATCCTTTGAACAGACTGTGAAGATGATCAATTTTGCAATATGAGATATTACCTTGTGACACTATTTTGGGGGAATAGTAGTTGGAACTACCTCTAGTATCCTATATAGATGACCTCCTAGAGTGATAATGACACTACGGGGTCTAGAATCATAGACAGTATGGTGTTTCCACATATATGGTTGGCCCAGAACAACATCACAGACATCAAGAGGGGAAACAACACACATTAACTCATCCTTGAAGGGTTGGATGCTATAGGACAGGTGACACTATTGGATGACACAAAGATCTTGTCCCTAGTGAAGCCACCCGATGTTGTATGGTTGCGGGTATGGTGGTGTTGAAAACCCCAACTGTTTGATGACCTTAGCTGAGATGAAGTTCTTCTTGTTGGATTACTTAGAGGGGGGGTGAATTAGTAATAGAGAAATTACAATCCTTTTTAATAAAATAATCCAAGTGTTATATCAATGTATAATTATCATCCAATAATGAGAAATTAACAAATGAACAATCATACACATACACAGTAAACCATTTTTTTATGTGGAAACCCAAAGCGGGAGAAAACCACGGAATGTTTTTTCTTATATGTCTTGAATAATTACATTCATTGGAAGCACCAACTTCCTTTGTTTTCCAGCTGCAACTGGAAGGAGGCTACAACCCCCTATGTTCTCCAACTACAACCGAAAGGTGGATACAACCACATGTCCTCGCCCCGTCTAACTACCCTAAAGTAGAAGTAGAATGGTGGAACCACTGTCACACTATCATTGTGATATATACCGTTGTAAACCTATACCAATAAACCTGAACCATGCATCAACCTATACCTCAACATGTAATCAACTTGTACCATAAACAAGTGCATCAACCATGCACCAACCTATACCAAACAACCTGTAATCAACATGTACCATAACAAAGTGCATCCAACCATGTACCAAGTATGTATCAAACATGTACAAACTACTCGTCAACTGTGACTCATCAATATGTACCAATATCATCAACTATACACCTCATGTATGTGCCAACTCATCAACTACTTGTCTCAACAATGTACCCAACATGTATCTTAACCAAAATCCCTCATCAATTTCATAATCCAAATATGATTTGTAACTTTGTAATAGACCTGGTATATATCATCACATACCTGCAAACCTTCCTTAACTTTAACAACAAGAGACTAGCATTTTCATCAAACTTTTCTTTAATCGCAGATGACTAGTTTTGGATTAGTCAACAACCCTAACTTGAAATAATCATAACTTTGTACCTGTAATGAAAAAAGATATAAAACTAATGCACAATGGTCTTCAGTATTTTTTATGCAATTCCTCCATGTTTCACTAATTGGAACCTCTCAGAAAAGGCGTTATAGCAAAGATGGCATACCTTGTTGAATTTTGGATTATTCTAGAGAGTGACCTTGTAGAGCATGCCCCGCATGGAATTTTTGTTGAATTGATCTAAAACTGTTACACATCATACTACAGATTGTAATCTAACCAACACATTTTTTCTTACTGAATTTGGATCTTTTAGGAATAAGTTATGACATTTTTACCCGAAACACTTGTTTTAGACTAGTTCCAGGACTAGCCACAAACCCTATTTTCCATGGAGTGTAACTCAAAAAATACAACGACCCACAAGTTGAATATTTTACCAAATATACTTGGATATGTTTCCTCAATGGCATAGTAATTTCAAGGTCTGAATCATTCTATATAAAAAAAATATTGTGAAAATGGTGAGATGACCTGTAAATAACATACCTTAGAAAGCATCATCAAAAGAATTTATCCTCCCTTGAATTTCAGCCTTCTTTTCTTCACCTTCCCTCTGAAATTCGACTTGGATATCATTTGGTTACCTTGAACACCTATAGATATTAAATATACTCAAGTTTGATCTAAAATGAGAGATCCTTGCCTCTTACTTATACTCTCCAAGTAGCTTCCTTAAAAACATCTTCTAGGTCACTTTGCCCACTTTCCTTATTTTAGGGTTAACCCACTTCTAATTTCTCCATTAAATTTATTATTTAAATAAT
>JZKD02S0806974.1:0-14523 GCA_000966675.3 Picea glauca | reverse complement strand
CACTCTGAATCCGCCAAAGAGATGTGGGTCAAACTAAATACTATCTATGAAGGATATGAAAAGGTTACAGAAGCCAAAATTCAAATTTTTAGAGAAAATTTCAAATAGTTGAAGATGAATGAATATGAAAAAATAGAAGCCTAATTTCTATGTATCAATGAGGTAATAAATGACATCAAAGGATTGTGAGATGAGATAAAGGAACTAGTCATGGTTAAAAAGGAATTAAGATCTCTACCAATGAGAGTTTATTCAAATATCTCATCCCTAAAAGAAAGAGTGGATATAGATACAATGACTATGGACGAGCTACATGGAATAATCACACCTTATGAGATGAAGACATAACAAGACAATGAAGTTGCAAAGCAATTTGCATTCAAGGAATCTAAGAAGACAAAGGAAAGTAACAAGCACCAATCAAAGTAAGTTAACAAGCAAAATCCAAAGTCAAAATGTAGTTGCAACAATGATTTAGAAGAAGTTGAAGAAATGGAAAACTTCATAAGAAAGTTGCAAAAGGAAACAACTAAATATAAATGTAAGCTTCTGTTGAAATGTTTTAATTGTGGTAAAATTGGTCATTTTTCAAATAAGTGTCTGTATTCCATAAATTTAGAAAGTGATGAAGAGGAAGAGTCCAATAAATAAAAGAGATATCAAAAGGGAAACTATAAAAACAAAAAGAAATCCTTCAAGAAAAATATATACTCAAGAAAAGATAGTTCCTCATCTAGTGAAGATGATGAAACCGAAAGTGATTTAGAAAAGGTACTATTCATGGATAAGGAAGATCAAACAAGAAAATTTGAGAGCTCAGAAGAAGAAGGCGAAGTCAATCTCAAAGAAGAATTAATTATTTCCTTAGAAGATCTAAGGAATGAAAGAAAGAAAAACAAGTCACTCAAGAAAGAACTAAAAGTAAAAGAAACCAAGAATCTGAACTCAAAGGAAGTCAAGCAGATAATTACGAAGATGAAAGTCCAGGTTGAAGAATATAGAAGGATTGAAGAAACACTTAGAACTCAGTTAGAAGAGAAGGAGAAGATGATTGAAAGGTTGGATGTAGAATAAATCACTCTAAGAAAAGATCTTCAGAAAAGGAACATGCAGAAAGATAGCACCAAGACACTGGATAATATCATTAACAATCAAAATCCATACTATGAAAGGTCTAGAATAGGATATAACCAAATGAAGACTGAGAAAGGTTGAAGCCCTGTGACAAAAGAAACATAACAAAAGTGTTATGCATAAGTTCTCAAAGGAAAGAATCATGGTCAACATGAATAAAAAAGAAATGAATACATAAGACCTTATACATCCAAGAAGCAAGGAAGTTTCAATCATTAAAACCAAAAATAATATCTTGATCAGCCTATGTAGAATTACAAAAGGACTACACTACAAGGAAAATCATTCAATCCTAGGTATGTAAATTTATTTTATGGTCATTATTTTTATTGTACTAACTTTGGACATAAGGTTGCAGATTGCGGGGATTATGAAAGAAATAATTATGAAAGAAATGCTTATGTGGCCCCACAAAATATCAAATACTACAAATGCCACAACTATGGACACACAACTTGAAATTGCAGAAGTGTGATAAGGCCTCCCATGAAAGAAAATATTGATGAGAGACACAAGAATTTTTGGAGAAGAAGTGAAAAACAAGAAGAGCAAGTAAAGGAAGAACATGTCCTAGGAATAGTACTTTCAATATTTATAGTAGTGCAAGATCATGATGAATTTATAGGAAATAGGAAAGTTTTGGAACTCAAGTAGAAGATGAAGAAGATGTCAAAACTCGGGATGATGAAAAAATTCATGTAGAGGATAAAATGAATATGTATTCATAGATGAAGGAGAAGATTACACTGCATCAACTTAGGTATTGTTCTAAGCCATTCATCTTGGAGAATCCCAAGGAATATGAATATTATACATGGGGAGCCTATGAAGTAGTTGAAATAGGTGGGTCAACATTTTGGAAAGTTGAGTAGTAGAGTCTTGGAAAATATGGATAAATATTGATTCTTATATTTTTTTAGAGAATGGTTCAGAGATTGATTAAGTGAATGGTTCAGAGATTGATTAAGAGAATGTTGGATGATTATTTGAATGCTTAAATTTTTGAATTATTTTCATATATGTCAGTTGATTACACAAGGAAACACCAATGGAAAATACTCCAAAAAGAAGCAGGTACAAGAAGACTTACATTGATCTATATAGAAACATGTAGAGAAGTCATTAGAGAGAGAGAAAATTATAAAGGAATATTAGTAGCATACAAACAAGGAGACACACCCACAAGGGGAGCTACTCTTTTAACTAGGATTTGTTAGAGAAAGTACAATGTCATATAGACAAAGGGATTTAATCCTTTCTCAAAGCGAGAGAGATTAATCATAGGCATGTAAGATAAGGGGATAAGCCTCAAGGATATTTCAATAAGGGGGAGCATCCCCAAGGAGAGATACCCTTTTCCATTGATTTCAAAGGGGGAGAGATAGAAACATTGATGAGAAGAGAAGATCATTTTTTCCTTGACTAAGTGTTGCCATCAATGCCAAAGGGGGAGATTGTTGGACAATTGGTTTAGGTTGATGGAAAAATGGTTTGTATTGTTGGTTATCATTGATGCCAACCCTTGGAGAGTGATATTGTGATATTGTAGATTGATTTCAAACCTTAGTGATTGATGCCAATCCTTGGAGAATTATGACAATGAATTCTAGTAGCACAAAGGTATGGGTAAGGGACCCGGGTTTGTTTCAGGTATAAAGGAATGAAGATCGGTGAATATGTAGGTAAGAATATTCTATATAGATAGTACATGTCATTCCATTTCTAGTGATATGTGGAACGTCACATACCTCCTCACGGTTATAGATTTATGGCCTTGCGAAATTGAAAAAACCTCATGAGTTATATAGAAGGTTAAATAAGTCATGTTATTCTAGAATCTCCTAAGAAGAAGTTGACTAGTCAAATGGGTGAAACTAGGAGTTAATCATGCGTTGCGTTGTTGCAATAATAAAATAATTAAAAATAAATTAATTGCAGCTAGATGTGGAGAATTTAATCTTTGAGGATAAAGTGGTTATAAGTGGAGAAGTGGCTAGAAGTGGGTTAGCCCTAAAAGAAGGAAGTTGGGTTAAGTTCATTAGTAGGTAACCCCTTGAGGAAGATACATGGAAGTATACATAAGAGAGAAAGGATATCCTATTAGGACCTGTTGATCACATTGAATATCTATTATTTTGTAAAGCTTATTGTAGGTACTCATTGATACATCTAAAGTTATGCAAGTCTAAGGTAGCATAGAGGGTTGACGATGAAAGTTTTGGAGTTGCAGAAATACTGAAAAAATCCTAGTTTTTGAGGTGTACACAGACTTCTATGGAGAAGGGTGCATACGTATGTGGGCTGATAGTATAACATGACCTATACATATGGGAAAATCCATGAAATATTGATTTACTCAAGGTACCATATTCTCAGAGTCTGAAAGGAAGCTTCCAGGAAGGTCTACAATGATCAGGTACACCAGATCTACCTATAGATTCAAAAGGTATGTCATATTATTATGAGTAGTTGGATATTGTTGTATACTTGAGATATGGTTATGGGAGGTTAATTCTTTTACCTAGAGAGGCTATTGGTTGTATGGTACTTATGTTATGAGCTAGATATACAGAAATACAACACTATTATGCTTGGTATTATTCATTGGTACACCTTGTTGGTTTAAGTGTTGAGGCATTACTTGTATTTCATAGTACATGGTTGTTGATTCTGGTTGTAAAGTGGTTGTGATGTGTTTGTGAATTTTTTTGTGTGTTTTGAGGTTGCATTTCAGTGAGGGTTTGATGTCTAGTCCATGTGAGGGTTATTACACTTGTTCATGATTGTACACACATGTATGGCACATGAATAGAGAGACATAGATGAACTTGGTTTAGGGATATATATAATATGATGTATACACATGGAATAACTATATATAATTCATAGTGATAGGTTGTAGGTTGATGTGATAGAGGCAACAAAGTGTTTGAAGTTTCAGAAAAGGTGAAAACCCTAGTTTTCAAAAGGTATACACAGGTTGTAGTATAGATAGGTCGTGTACATATGCATGTTGCAATTTGATGCAGGAGCATCCACACCTCATCAAGCGAGCCAACACATGGATAAAGAAATACAGCTGGGCAGTGCCAGCACATATGTTTTTGAAATACTTTGGGAAGTTGTCGCGCCATCATTTGAATGAAAACATTCATAACAAAGCGCACTTGTACATTGTAACGGACCTTGAGCAGATAAGCTCTCGTCCTTAGGTAGTTGAGGCACTTATTAGATTTAGTGCAGGTAGATAAGGTAATTAAGTCTAGATTAGACAGTTTTGCTTTCGAGAGGGAAAACGAAATATAGGCACCCTCCTTTGTATTATTGTATTCATTCAGATTAGCATTGGAAGCCGCATTAACATTCAGGAGCAAGAAGAGTAGAGCAGAGAACTTGTGAAGAAATCCCCTTGTATAGAGATTGAATTAATAGGAAAGATTTGATTCAATTCCATGGCTATGATTATTCTCTCTGTGTTGTTGATATTATGTTGTTGCATACTTGCTTCTTGTTATTCCTTCATTGTATATGTTGCATATGTAATTTCATGGCAGATTAGAAATCTGGGAGAGTGACGAGAGTAGGTTTCAGAGTGTTTCTCTGTTCGAGCCAGGAGATTCCTGCATAGAGTGAAGTTGAATTCCTCCGCATAGAGTGCATGAGGGGCTCTACAGTTAAACTCTTATTCTCCTCTACTAGAATTGTGTTGGGTTATTCGAACCGTGCAGGTGAAGAACAGGTTGAATTGAAGTCTCAGAGGCAAGCCTAGGAAAAGGAGAACAGGAAAGCCTTGATTCAATTCCATGGATGTGTTTATTCTCTGTGTGGTGTTGGCATTATGCCTTTGCATATTTGCTTCTTGTTACATATTTATTTCATATGTTGTGTATGTGATTTTATGGAAGAATTGAAATATGAATGTCTGAGTGAATGAGTTTTAATTGTTTCTCTAAGTGAACTAGAGAATTTCTGCAAGGGTGCAGTTAAATTTGTCCGCAAGGAATGTGTGACTACAGGGTTGCTTGGAGGAAGCCTTTATCCTCATCTCAGGAGTGCATGTTTGGCATTAGAGCCATGCAAGGTGGGCACAAGATAGGAGTAGATTCAGAGTTGTGATTCTGAGTGGAAAGTGGGTGGAAGACAGAACGGAGAAGTCACCAGTCACGAGGAATAGTCGTAGGTTGGCGGACCATCTCGTGGAGAGACACTCCTTGTTTCGAAGGTGCAGCAAGGATAAAGGGGACGTGAAGTCTACAGAGTGAACAAAAGAAAGTTCGAAGGTTAGGGAAAGTAGAAGCATCGAAAGAATCACGAGGAGTGTGACTCAAGGTTGTGGATTGGGTGTTTCGGGAGCTCGTTAAGTAAAGCTCTTGATTCACATGGAGGAAATCGCGGGATCGCAAGAAGCGAAGTCTCGACGTTTTCGCACATGGAATGATTCATAGTCAAGTTGACGTGGCAAGAAATCTCGGGACATTGGGTCTCAGAAGTTGAAGGAACAAGCATTTGGTCTCGCTAGTCACGAGGTCGCGGGGAAGCGAGGTTGTGAGATCGGCATATTGGATCTCGGGGGGGTTTGAACCCAAGGGCTTAGTACCCCGATCGGCGAAAAGCGATAAAGCGAAGGTCCTGATAAGTGAGAGGAAAGTCAGCGTTGACTTACCTCGGGTCTCGGGGGTCGGAAGGGACATCATCCGACCATTGAATTCGCGAGAGTCGAGATTCTGACCTCCCCTATTAAGTCACCACAGGAGTAGCGTTGAAAGAACTGTGGGTTGCAAACTTCCGATAAGGAAGTAGAAGAGTCTTAGAGCTCTTAGGGTCGAGAGGAAGAGGGTCCTGGTGGATGCAGTTGTCGACGAGGGTATCTTGTCTCAGAGTGGTATCAGAGCCTGAAGATCTTGTCTGTATATTTCAGGTGAGAGGAGTGAAGGAGGAAAGGAAAGCACTCTGATACTCACGACTTGCGTCAGAGTGGTATCAGAGCCTGAAGATCTTGTCTGTATATTTCAGGCGAGAGGAGTGAAGGAGGAAAGGAAAGCACTCTGATACTCACGACTTGCATTAGAGTGGTATCAGAGCAGGGACAGAGATTCACCATGCCGCCGAGACGGGAAAGGCAGTCACCTGATCGTGAAGATAGGGACGCGCGAAGAAGGGGTAGACAAGCAGGGAACCCAGAGATAGAAAGACAGATGCGAGATCTCCGAGCAAGGCTCGAGGAGATGGAAACCACGCAGAGACGTGGAGTCGATGTAGGAGAGTTCAACGATTCCGATGTGGAAGAGGAAGCTAGACACGATGATGAAGAAGTCACGGCAGAGGATGCATCAACAAAAAGGCTGATCAGAGCCATTTCGAGGATGAGCTTGAAGACGAAGATGGACATTCCCGCCTTTGAGGGAAGTCTAAATGCTGAAGAGTTGCTGGACTGGATCCGAGCACTCGATACCTACTTCGATTATGAGGATATCGAAGAGGACAAGAAAGTGAGACATGCTGTCACTAAGTTGAAAGGACATGTAGCCTTATGGTGGGATGAGTTGCAGGCTGATAGGCATTGCAAAGGCAAACAGAAGATCAAGAGCTGGGATAGGATGATCGCTAAGATGAAAGAGAAGTTCAGTCCCAGAGACTACCAGATCACTCTGTTCAGGCGCATGCAGAACTTGAGATAGAAGTTGATGACGGTGAAAGAGTACACCGAGGAGTTCTACAGGCTAAACATCTGAGCGGGTCATCGGGAGAGTGATGACGAAAAGGTGGCGAGATACCTGAATGGGTTGAGGTATGACATTCAGGATGATCTAAGCATGGTTACCATCCGAACAGTTGAGGATGCGTACCAGATGGCTTTAAAAGCCGAGGAGAAATTGAGCCGCAAGGAGGGACAGCGAGGGCGAGGACGGAGTCAGCCCCAAAGTAAAGCAGTTGCCTAAGAGAAAATTCAAAAGCCCAAGGAGGAGTGGAAAAGACCTTAGGGAAAGGATGAAAGAGGTGGAACCTCACAGCAAAGGCAGCAAAATGCTGAGCCGAGGAGGTAGCATATAGAGCAGGATGGCGATTATGCTGATTCCAATGCATTTCCTCGTACCAGAGGTTGAGGAAGAGGCCAAGGAGGAATTATCACATGTTTTACATGTGGAAAGGACAGACATAAAGCCATGGATTGTCCAGAGAGGAAAATGGACAGAGGAAAAGATCATGTCGTTGAGGCGCAGAGGCGTGATGGGGAAGATGAAGACACTGGAAGTGGGAAGTCACTGATAGTGCATAAAGTTCTCTTGAAACCTGAGAAAGAGATAGAGGACGCAGCACAAAGATGCATACTATTCCGGACCACGTGCAAGACCAAGGGCTGGAAGTGCAAGGTCATAGTGGACAGCGGGAGCACCGATAATCTCGTTTCAACTGAGATGGTGGAAAAATTGTAGTTGAAAATGACTAAGAACCCGAATCCATATAAAGTTTCATGGCTGCAGAAAGGACACCAGGTATGTGTTACGAGACAATGCTTGGTTGAATTTAAAATGGGTGATTATAAGGATAAGATTCTGTGTGATGTTATTCCCATGGACGTATGCCACATACTTCTGGGTAGACCATGGCAGTACGACAGGAATGTGGTTCATGATGGGAGGATGAACATATACACCTTAGAGAAGGATGGGAGAACACACAGGCTACTTCCAATAAAGGAAAAATAAGTGAAACCGGAAGTTAGCAGCACTATACTTCTCATGAGTGGAAAAGAGCTTCTCACGGAGATGGAGAAGAATGAAGATCCACAATTCTTTGTGGTCAGGAAGTCGAGAACTGTCCTGACAAGCACAAGAGTGGATGATTTGCCAGAGGAGATTCAACAACTGTTGGGAGAGTTCGTTGATATCATCGTGGACGAACTACCTCATTCATTGCCACCGGTGCGGAGTGTGAGTCACCACATTGACCTCATACCCGAAGAAAGTTTGCCAAACAAGGCAGCGTATAGGTTGACACCTTAGGAGAATGAGGAGGTCAAAAGGTAGGTACAGGATCCGTTGGATAAAGGACTGGTGAGGGAGAGCCTTAGTCCGTGTGTCATTCCAACGGTACTGAGTCCGAAGAAGGATGGAGGCTGGAGAATGTGTACAAACTCCAGGGCGATAAATAAAATCACCATCAGGTACAGATTTCCACTGCCGAGAATGGATGACTATATGGATTGCCTAAGTGGGGCAAATTATTTTTCAAAGATTGACCTCGAGAGAGGATATCATCAGATCCGGATGAGAGAGGGAGATGAATGGAAAACAACATTCAAAACAACCGAGGGTTTGTACGAATGGTTGGTCATGCCGTTTGGGTTAACAAACGCGTCGAGCACTTTCATGAGGCTAATGAATGAAGTCCTGCAGGAATTCATTGGCAAATTTGTTGTTGTATACCTTGATGATATTTTGATTTTCAGCGAAACGAAGGCTAAGTACTTGAGGCATTTAGCTATTGTGATGAGAAGGTTACAACAAGAGAAGTTGTTGGTCAATTTGAAGAAATGTTCATTCATGCAGACAGAGCTCATTTATTTGGGATTTGTAATTTCGGAAAATGAATTGAATATGGATCCTGAGAAGGTTGAAGTAATCAGGAATTGGCCATCACCGAGGAATGTTTTTGAGGTAAGGATCTTTCATGGTTTAGCTAGTTTCTACAGGAAGTTCATTCAAAATTTCAGTGGAATTAGCATTGCAATGATGGACACCGTGAAGAAGCGGCATAAAGTTTTTCAATGGAAAGCAGAGGCTGAAAGGAGCTTCAATATGTTGAAGTGAAAGATAACAGAGCAACATGTGCTAGTGCTGCCTGATTTTCAGAAGACCTTCCAGGTGAAGTGTGATGCTAGTGGATATGCTGTTGGAGGGGTCTTGAGTCAGGATGATAGACCTGTTGCATATTTCAGTGAGAAATTGGATGATGCGAAGCTGAAATACTCCACATATGACAAGGAGTTCTATGCCATCATACAGACATTTAAGAAGTGGAGGCATTACTTGATACCCAAGAAATTCGTTTTGTATAGTGATAATCATGCACTGCAGTTCATAAGTCAGTAGGAAAAGCTGAATCAGAAGCATGCGAAATGGGTGGAATATATGCAGAATTTCACGTTCATGATCAAACACATTTTGGGGACTGCTAACAAAGTAGCAGATGCTTTGAGCAGAAAATGCTTACTGCTGCAGGAATTCAGGGTCAAGACCTTGGGTTTTGAAAACCTGAAGGATATGTATGTAGGTGATGATGATTTCAGGGAAGCATACGAAACAGCCGAGAACCCAGTTCTCAGGGATAGGAGTCTGTGGATTGACTACCTGATCTAGGATGGATTTATTTTCAAAGGCAATCAACTATGTATTCCAAATTGCTCTATGAGAGAGAATTTGGTAAAGGAGAAGCACAACAGAGGCTTAGCAGGTCATTTCGGGCATGACAAAACATTCGCCAAGCTGAGCGAATCATATTTTTGGCTAGGGATGCGCACTAATGTCAAACGATTTGTTGACTGGTGTAGGATATGTCAACGCACGAAGGGATGAAAGAAGAACATAGGGTTCTATCAGCCGTTGCCCATACCTGAAAGGCCATGGGAGGCCATCAGCGTGGACTTTATTTTTGGATTACCGAGAACACCAAGAGGAGTGGATTCCATCTTTGTGGTGGTGGATAGGTTCTCGAAAATGGCACATTTCATACCGTGTCATAAGACCAGTGATGTGACCCACATCGCGAATTTATTTTTCAAAGATATTGTGCGATTGCATGGATTGCCGAGAAGCATAATCTCGGATCGGGATACAAAGTTCATAGGTCATTTCTGGAGGACGTTATGGAAGAAGCTGGGGACTGACTTGGCATTCAGTTCTGCTTACCATCCACAGACCGATGGATAGACTGAGGTGGTAAACAAGAGCCTGGGAGATCTGTTGAGAAGCCTGGTGACAGAGCATCACACCAGTTGGGATCAGATCCTACCACAAGCAGAATT
This sequence comes from Picea glauca, assembly GCA_000966675.3. NCBI lineage: Eukaryota > Viridiplantae > Streptophyta > Pinopsida > Pinales > Pinaceae > Picea > Picea glauca. The sequence goes on along the minus strand of JZKD02S0806974.1, from coordinate 4,364 downwards.
CGCATACAACGATTCAGTGAATCGGAGTACAAGTAAGAGTCCATTTCAAATTTTGTATGGAACATAGCCGAGGGGAGTGTCTAAGCTCAGGGAGCTAGAACAGGTTGATACTAGCAGCGCAATAGCTGAAGAATTCATTGAGGCGATGCAAGAACATCACGCAAAGGTGAAGCAACGACTGCAGAAGACAAATCAGGAGTATAAGCGTCGAGCCGATCAGAGGAAGAGGCAAATTTAGTTTGAAGTTGGGGACATGGTTCTGGCGCACTTAAGGAGAGAAAGGTTCCCAAGGGGAACATACAACAAGCTCAAGATGAAGAAGATCGGGCCATGCAAAGTCCTGAAGAAGTTCGGGGAGAATGCCTATGAGATTGAGTTGCCGGATGGCATCGAGATATCTATGATTTTCAATATTTCGGATTTATACCCCTCCAGGGATGAGGATGCAGGAGCCGGACTTGAGGAACCGATGATCCAGTGGTAGAAACAATTACCAGTTGCACAGAAACCTCAGATGGAGTGCATACTGGATAAAAGAGTAGGCAGAAAGACCAGGAGAAAGCAATATTTTGAATACCTGGTGAAGTGGAAGAACCACCTAGTGGAGGATGCAAGCTGGGAGACAGAGGCAGTGATCCATAAAAATGGGCACACGATACAGGAGCGCATGGATAGGAGCCCATGAATTCTTTTGAGCCGAGGAGTATGATGCAGGAGCATCCACACCTCATCAAGCGAGCCAGCGCGTGGATAAAGAAATACAGCTGGGCAGTGCCAGCACATATGTTTTTGAAATACTTTGGAAATTTGTCACGCCTTCATTTGAATGAAAACATTCATAACAAAGCACACTTGTACATTGTAACGAACCTTGAGAAGATAATCTCTCGTCCTTAGGTAGTTGAGGCACTTATTAGATTTAGTACAGGTAGATAAGGTAATTAAGTCTAGATTAGACAGTTTTTCTTTGAAGAGGGAAAATGGAATATAGGCACCCTCCTTTGTATTATTGAATTCATTCAGATTATCATTGGAAACCGCATTAGCATTCAGGAGCAAGAAGAGCAAAGCAGAGAACTTGTGAAGAAATCCCCCTGTATAGAGATTGAATTAATAGGAAAGCTTTGATTTAATTCCATGGCTGTGATTATTCTCTGTGTGTTGTTGATATTATGCTGTTGCATACTTGCTTCTTGTTATGCCTTCATTGTATATGCTACATATGTAATTTCATGGCAGATTAGAAATCTGGGAGAGTGATGAGAGTAGGTTTCAGAGTGTTTCTCTATTCGAGCCAGGAGATTCCTGCATAGAGTGCAGTTGAATTCCTCCGCATAGAGTGCATGAGGGGCTCTACAGTTAAACTCTTATTCTCCTCTACCGGAATTGTGTTGGGTTATTTGAACCATGCAGGTGAAGAATAGGTTGAATTGAAGTCTCAGAGGCAAGCCTGGGAAAAGGAGAATAGGAAAGCCTTGATTCAATTCCATGGATGTGTTTATTCTCTGTGTGCTGTTGGCATTATGCCTTTGCATATTTGCTTCTTTTTATGTATTTATTTCATATGTTGTGTATGTGATTTTATGGAAGAATTGAAATCTGAATGTTTGAGTGAATGAGTTTTAATTGTTTCTCTAAGTGAACCAGAGAATTCCTGCAAGGGTGCAGTTAAATTTGTCCGCAAGGAATGTGTGACTGCAGGGTTTCTTGGAGGAAGCCTTTATCCTCATCTCAGGAGTGTAGGTTTTGCATTAGAGCCATGCAAGGTGGGCGTAGGCTAGGAGTATATTCAGAGTTGTGATTCTGAGTGGAAAGTGGGTGGAAGACAGAATGGAGAAGTCACCAGTCGTGAGGAATAGTCATAGGTTGGCGGACCATCTCGTGGAGAGACACTCCTTGTTTCAAAGGTGCAGCAAGGAGAAAGGGGATGTGAAGTCTACAGAGCAAACAAAAGAAAGTTCGAAGGTTAGGGAAAGTAGAAGCGTCGAAAGAGTCACGAGGAGCATGACTCAAGACCGTGGATTGGGCGTTTCGGGAGCTCGTTAAGTAAAGCTCTTGATTCATGTGGAGGAAATCACAGGATCACGAGAAGCGAAGTCTCGGCGTTTTCGCACATGGAATGATTCATAGTCAAGTTGACGCATCGAGAAATCTTAGGACATCGGGTCTCAGAAGTTGAAGGGACAAGCATTTGGTCTCGCTAGTCGCAAGGTCGTGGGGAAGCGAGGTCACGAGATTGGCATCTCGGATCTCGGAGGGGTTTGAACCCGAGGGCTTAGTACCTCGATCGGCGAAAAGCGATAAAGAGAAGGTCCCGATAAGCGAGAGGAAAGTCAGCGTTGACTTACCTCGGGTCTCGGGGGTTCGACGAGACATCATCCGACCATTGAATTCGCGAGAGTCGAGATTTTGACCTCCCGTATTAAGTCACCACGGGAGTAGCATTGAAAGAACTGTGGGTTGCAAACTTCCGATAAGGAAGTAGAAGAGTCTTATAACTCTTAGGGCTGAGAGGAAGAGGGTCCTGGTGGATGCAGTTACCGACGAGAGCAACTTGCATCACAATTTAGATAGGGCATGTACATATGCAAGTTGTAGGATATATAGGCCACATACCTATTGATATTTGTTGGTAAAGGATGAATTCTGGTACAAGATTGATTACAGGCTATTGGTACAGGTTGGTTACAGGTTGTTGATAGAGATTGGTAGAAGTTTACAGTGGTATATCTCACAGTTACAGTTTGGCATTGGTTTCATCATTTGACACTTATATTTCAAGGTGGAAGGACGTGGAAAGGAAATGGGGTCGTACCCTCCTTCCAGTTGGTACCAAAGAATCAGGGAGTTGGAGCTTCTTTCAAGTTGTAGCTTGAGAACTAGGTGGATGTAGCCACATTTTGGTTGTAGATGGAGAATATAGGGGGTTGTATCCTCCTTCTAGTTATAGCCTGAAAATTGGGGAGTTGGAGCTTCCCTCAGGTTGCAGCCTGAGAAACTAGGGGGTCAAAGCCTCCTTCCAGTTGGAGTTAGATAATTAGAAGTTGGTGCTTCCTTGAATGTAATTATTAAATAAATATAAGAAACACATTCCATGGTTGTCTCCCGCATTGGGTTTCCACATAAAATAAAAGTGTACGGTGTATTGTGTGGATGTGTTGATTATTGATTTATGATGCATTGATGAATGCTAATGCTATTGATATAGTAATATATTGATGATGATCATATGAAAATGATTGGATAAGTTAAAGGAATATACATTTCTCATTACTTATTCACCTCCACCTCTTAGTAATCCAATATAAGTCCTGCAGTTTCTCATCCTCCTGCAGATGAGTCCATAATTGCACGCTTCTATCATATAACTATGTGATTTGTTGCATGCTCTACGCAATACTCTCCTTATGGCCTATCACCTCCTCCTCCTCTGTGTTCTAACGTTTAGTGGTGTGATTGGTTGTAGGATTTCCATCAAATATGTGATGTGTCTCTTATAAGCCTCCATAATCTGTGCTATCTTTTCAATATTACCCTCCGTGGGTACGTTCCCTTCTTGTGTGTTGTCCGATATAGTTTTAAACAATTCGTCTACCTACTCTATGTCATCCTTGTCAACCTACACCTAGTTGAGTGTTATCTTTAGTTTCTCACTTATCTTCTTAGACAATTGTAATTCTATCATATATTATTTGCCAATTACAAGTTGTCTATATCCTTCAACTTCTTCTGCATTGTCTACTCATCAATATGAAATATATCTTGAGTGATACAAAAAATTTCATTCCCCAATTCCATTATTTGTACCATCTCTTGCGCTAGAACTTTCTTTTCCTGAAAAATATGTTGTTGTTGCACCTGTTGTTTCTGCTACACCATAGTGATTTGTAGTTGTTCCAATGTCTCCTTAACCTCTGTCAACTTCTTCATTATCTCTTCCCTTTTCTTCTCAACATCATCCCCACAACTCAATTGCACAGTCTTGTACTTTTTATGTGACCATCTATGCATCATCTTCTATCAATGTTACTGTTGTAGGAAAATTCCCCTGGGGACGGGTGAATATCCTCTTGGATCCTAGACCCCTATTACCAAGACAGAAAGATGATAACATTTTACACTAACATTCCTTTAAATGTAGTTAAACTAGTCAAAGGGAAAAGAGGAAGAAAGTATGGTGTACCTTTTTCTGAAGCTTATCCTTGCTTAGTCCAAGCTGAACTTGATCTTCAATCTCCTTAATGAGATCTGTAATCCAATAGACAACAAAGACAACACATACTTCCTATTCTACCAAGATTAGTTTAAACTAAATTTATCAACAAAAGACAAGCATATGCAACCATACACAAACTTGAAGGAAA
>JZKD02S0806941.1:0-14523 GCA_000966675.3 Picea glauca | reverse complement strand
TGTGTTGTCGAACATTCTGGACATCTCATCACTAGGTGTTGCTTATCTATATGATGTTAAAATTGAGAAGAAATTTAATCACCAGAACAAATGAGAGTTTGGTTCTGCAAATCACCAACAACCAAAGTATGACAAAGATGACCCTAAAAAACAATCTCCCAAAAACCAGTCTAAGAAACATGAAAAGAAGGGTCATGGGAAGACAAAGAAAGACACCAAAAAATGGTGCAATTTCCACAAAATCCCCTGACACAACACCGATGAATGTTGCTCAAAATAGTCATTGGTAGCCGAGATCAAAGACAAGGAGCCTAGCACTGATTTAGAATATAAATCTGAAAATATTGGTAAAGGACAGATCATTGACGCAGACCCCACTACTATCGTCACGACCGTAACAATTCAACCAGAAGAACCAACGAATACTGAAGAGGGGGAGCACATTTTTCATTCATAGATGTGGGTGAAGGGGACCCCACTGCATTTTATTGTTAATAGCGGAAGCCAAAAGAACCTCATCTCAACAGAGGTCATCAAATAGTTGGGATTGTCGACAACACCACACCTGCAGCCATACAACATCGAGTGACTTCGCCAAGGATGAGATCTTCGTGTCAGCCAATAGTTTCGATTATCATCCGACATCCAACCTTTCAAGGATGAGGTATTATGTGATGTTTCCCCACTGGATGTCTTTGATGTGCTCTTGGGCCAACCATATATGTGGAGACACCATGTTGTTTATGAGTCTTGACCCTGTAGTGTCATTGTTACTTTGGGGGGTCATCTCTACAGAATACCAGAGGTGGTTCCGACTACTATTCCACCTAAAACATGTTGCAAGGTAGTATCTCATACTGCAGAATTCAACTTCTTCAAAATCTGTTCAAAAGGAGAAAAAAAGGACACTGCAAGCACTATAGCCTTGCCCCAAGAACCTTCTATCCAATAGAAGCAGATCGACAAGGTTTCAGAAAAGTGCAAAGATTCCTTCTACACACCGTCCTCTCATGTATATCTACTTTTTGAATAGCCTCAACCTCAACATGTTCATGACAGACTTCCACAAACTGAGTAGTGCGACGTCTCTAACAAGACAAGCAACTCACCAAGATGCAGATTCAACAAACGATTTTCCCTCTCCCCAGAGAACTCAACATAATGGATACCATTTCTTCCTAAGGAGGGAGGATTGATCCAAGTGGATATCAATGGCCACCCACCTTTTCCAACTGGATCAAAACAGTTTTTTGGCAATTTTGGCAATTTACTATTTTTAGCAGGTTTTAACTTCTAGGGCCATTTTGAGGCCCTAAATGAAGGTTTTTCGAGTTATAGGTTCTCATTTATATCTAAAGGAATGATTGATCCCCCAAAATGAATATCCTTGATGATACCTTTACAATGAGCTATTACATGCCTAAAACAGAGATCGTATGCAAAAGTTACGACCTTAGGAAGTTGATGTACTAACTTACCCAAACGGGGCCCACATGACTTTTGGCATTTCATCTCCTAGGGTTAGGGTTTTTGATGCCTAGGGTTTTTTTCATTCCCGCTTATTATAAAAAGGCCTTCATAGCCTCATTGTAATCATATTCTTGTGAATGCAAGTAGCCATCACATCTCTTCTCAGAGATAAGCTGCCACCATTTTAGCGAGTCTTTCACTCTGTATTTTTACAGTCTTTGTACATTTCTTTGATTAATAGAAATTGTGTATTACTATATATCTGTGTTTATTATTGCATCTCTGATACATGTCTGTTATATTATTGAATATCTGTGATATCTATGTGCATTTCTTTATTATATCTCTGTTCTCATTTCGTGCCAAAAATAATCCGGATTAGTGGTCCTCCTTAAAACCACAAAATTCACAACCATTTGTTATAAAACATCAAATTTTGCAACTCACGTGGTTTTTGGTCATTGTGAAACCACCATATTCAAATATCACATTCAATAATTGTCAACTATCCACTTCCACATTTTAGTTTTCCACTTCCAAATTTCAACTCTCTTCTTGGACTCACATACACCCCTTTGGATTAAGGGGGGGAATGCTGGAAAACAAATCCATTATGGTTATGAAATTAGTCACTTGTTAAGTAATATGAAATGTCAAGTGATAGGAACTATCATTTGGCATCCAAGAGACCTCTTGGAATACAAATTCAAAGGTCAAGCTCATGTATTTATATATGTATAATATAATGAAATTAAAAATAAGGATTATCTCCATTTTGTGCATTCTAACAGTTCCAAAGTGTTAGAATATGAATGGATGTGCTAATTTTACCATTGAAAATACTATTTTCATCGAAACATAGGATAAATCCAACTTTCGAGAACCTTAACCTTGATAGAGAATCATTCCAGAAGGAAACCCTAGGCTAGATATCCAAACAAAGGGTAGTGCACCTTTCCCCAAGGATAGCACATCAAAAAGAGTTGATCAGATAGTCCAAACCCTAGCCAAGAGATATTCCAAGACAAAACATAACTTCTAGCTGCAGCAGCTACATCGACATCTCTCCTCCAAACCTACGCACAAAACTGGGCACTACAGTGCGGACAAGGGTTGCTCTGCAATTCTAAGACTGCTTGCCAGAATGAGAACTGGCCTCCTGTATTTATACTAATTCTGGCTAACTTCCTGGGCTGACTTCTCATTCTGGGTATTTGTCTATTCAGTATATATTAATTCTTTTGGCCGACTTCTTCTCTTGGAGGCTAATAACCTAATACAAGTTATCTTCTTGAGTCGACATGTCTTCTAGGGTTATTAGCCAACTCATTAGGGTTTCTTATTGCTTCCCATAATATTTTATTCTCATCGGGTCTACATGGGATTTATTATAGGTAATGGCATTCAACACAAAACATACCATTCACCCGGTAGCACCAACATAGTTGTATATACTATCTCATGACTAAATCATGAGCACCATAATCACCATCAGTGTCATCAGCTGCATCATCTCTTGAAACCATACTCCATCTGAGTAATCAGACATGATGCTGGAAAATTCGCTCACACCACAGAGTGATACAAGAGCCATTCTTCTCTTCTGGACATATGTCTTAGAAGAGTAAATGTTCTAAACCATTTTCTGTCTGGGAAATCTCTGTCCTTTGATTATCCATCTAACTGATAATCATTTCCAATACTGTTGATAGTCTTCAAGGCAATCAGAATGAAAATAGAACACAACTGTGTCTATCCATAGTAGTACATAACTACAATCCAGTGGTACACTACCACATCAAGTAGAAAACAAGTACTTGATCAATAATGTATAGTCATGAACAATGGAAAACATCCACCACAATAGTATACATATATTGTCATACATTATTCATAACAATCATCTAATATCAACCTGCACAGAAACAATGTTATGATATAAACTGAATCATCTGGGCCAATATTTCACTCACATCTGTGAGATCTGAAATAATATCTACCCTCGAAGTAGGACATCAATAATGGGTTATCTTCCTTATTCTTTTCAAACAAGGAAGAATGATTTTTATGATTTATGAGCCTGGACCATTCCTCACCCTGAGCAATTCCTCCGACACTAAACAAAGTGTAACCTAGAGAGAATGAATATTCCCTAAGGAATACTTGTCCCTAATTGTTGAGCCTAGACCATTCCTCACCCTAGGCCATTCCTTCAACACTAAAAAAAGTGAAACCTGGAGAGAATGAATACACCCTAAGGAATGATTATCCGGACCATTTCCTCTGTTAACCACAAGAGGAAAAGATTGTCCTGTACCAACCTCCAAAACATACCATTCCTCATGTTAACCACAATGAGAAATCACTGTCCAGTGAGGCGGGCCAGTCTTCTTGAGTAACCCTCAAGAAGAGAGACTGCCCTAGACCACTCCCCATGTTAACCACAATGGGAAGTCATTGTCTATGGTACATAAACAATCTAGACCATTTCCCATGTTAACCACAATGGTAAATCATTGTCCGTCAGAAATCTCAATCTACTTTCTGAACTGGAAATAATCTTCTCATGTTGGACCATTTTTTGAACTGATAAAATGATTGTCCAATAATACATCAGTTCTCCCTCCGAACCTAGGAATATTCCTTTTTCAAAAAGGAAGTCGTCTCCATGACATCCATCTTGAGTACGCAATCTCTTTCATATTGGATAGAAGATTTACCAAAATGTCTACTTATCTGCTCATTTGTGGAGATATGTATTGGAGAACCACTTTCTTCTTTCTGGACTTCATCAAAGATAATGTGATGCTTGATTTTAGATGTACTTCGGTCTGGAAAACTGGTTTTTCTCTGAAGGCTTCATGTAGCTCTAATCAATAAATTATATCATTGTTTGGAACACTGGAACATATCCATGTGGCACTTCTCTTGTCATCATGAGATCTGATCTACTGAGTAATCATCTTGATACAATATCTCTATTATAGAAAATCTTCACCACGCTTCTGTTGTGCACTGGAGGTTCTCCACCAAGTTATCTTTTTCCATCTTCATACAAGGGTCAGTTTCTAGTATGCCTCGAAGTCTTGAGGTTTCTCTTCACACGCTCTTTGTTCAATTTCTCTGGAGAACATTCTTTGCATTTATCTGATGTAGAATTCCAACTCATGGATGTTGGGGATGGTATAATGACTCATGTATAGATATGTCTGGTTTACTGGAACAAGTAATCATCATAGTCTTCTCCCTCCATCTGGGAGAACCTCTAGTTATAGATCTTGCAATGCTTTCATTCATAAGTCTTCCATACATTGTTCTTCATCACGACTTTCAGTTCCTCTGCTTGATTTCTTTTAGTGAGTTCATATCAGGTTGGTAACCTTGTAATTCTTGATACAATGAATGGTTGTTCTGGCTTCTCTTTCTTTCTTGGAATATTCATGTTCTTCTTTATGTTTTTATTTAGCTCTTGGGTCCATGGAGTTTCTTATAGATTCCATGCCCTAAATATTCCATTTTTTACTTTCATCATAGGATCATGGATGTGAATGGACAACCATGGATACTTTAAGTCTTCTCTTCGAATAAGACTTCTGAACACATACTTCTTTTCATGTCTTCTACCATGGATATATACTTCATCATCTTCAATGGATCATAGGATTATCTCCCTCCTAATCCTTGCTTCATGTATGAATGCATGCTCTTCTTTTAAACAATATATAATCAGCTCCCTCCATCTAGGAGAGTCCATGCTTCTGTCTGCATCCTTATTCCCTTCTACAAAGTGTTATAAGTCTTTCTCCAATTTCTTTCTGTCTTTGCTTCTTCTAAGTCTCTTCAGGATTGATCCTAATTTNACCACAATGGTAAATCATTGTCCGTCAGAAATCTCAATCTACTTTCTGAACTGGAAATAATCTTCTCATGTTGGACCATTTTTTGAACTGATAAAATGATTGTCCAATAATACATAAGTTCTCCCTCCGAACCTAGGAATATTCCTTTTTCAAAAAGGAAGTCGTCTCTATGACATCCATCTTGAGTACCAAAATGTCTACTTATCTGCTCATTTGTGGAGATATGTATTGGAGAACCACTTTCTTCTTTCTAGACTTCATCAAAGATAATGTGATGCTTGATTTTAGATGTACTTCGGTCTGGAACACTGGTTTTTCTCTGAAGGCTTCATGTAGCTCTGATCAATAAAGTATATCATTGTTTGGAACACTGGAACATATCCATGTGGCACTTCTCTTGTCATCATGAGATCTGATATACTGAGTAATCATCTTGATACAATATCTCTATTATAGAAAATCTTCACCACGCTTCTGTTGTGCACTGGAGGTTCTCCACCAAGTTATCTTTTTCCATCTTCATACAAGGGTCAGTTTCTAGTATGCCTCGAAGTCTTGAGGTTTCTCTTCACACGCTCTTTGTTCAATTTCTCTGGAGAACATTCTTTGCATTTATCTGATGTAGAATTCCAACTCATGGATGTTGGGGATGGTATAATGACTCATGTATAGATATGTCTGGTTTACTGGAACAAGTAATCATCATAGTCTTCTCCCTCCATCTGGGAGAACCTCTAGTTATAGATCTTGCAATGCTTTCATTCATAAGTCTTCCATACATTGTTCTTCATCACGACTTTCAGTTCCTCTGCTTGATTTCTTTTAGTGAGTTCATATCAGGTTGGTAACCTTGTAATTCTTGATACAATGAATGGTTGTTCTGGCTTCTCTTTCTTTCTTGGAATATTCATGTTCTTCTTTATGTTTTTATTTAGCTCTTGGGTCCATGGAGTTTCTTATAGATTCCATGCCCTAAATATTCCATTTTTTACTTTCATCATAGGATCATGGATGTGAATGGACAACCATGGATACTTTAAGTCTTCTCTTCGAATAAGACTTCTGAACACATACTTCTTTTCATGTCTTCTACCATGGATATATACTTCATCATCTTCAATGGATCATAGGATTATCTCCCTCCTAATCCTTGCTTCATGTATGAATGCATGCTCTTCTTTTAAACAATATATAATCAGCTCCCTCCATCTAGGAGAGTCCATGCTTCTGTCTGCATCCTTATTCCCTTCTACAAAGTGTTATAAGTCTTTCTCCAATTTCTTTCTGTCTTTGCTTCTTCTAAGTCTCTTCAGGATTGATCCTAATTTTGACTTATCTTGTAATAGCTTCCACATGAGTTTTTTGATGTATTTCCTCCGTTCGTGTGTTTTATCTGACTTGTATAATGATAGCCATCCTTATCTTGTTGTTCTTCCATATGTATAGTTCTTCTTGGAATAAAATATCTTCTAATATATAGATATACAATATATGTGTAGAGACTATGCAAACAAGATATGTATAAGAACTAAGAAGAGTATTGTTACCTTCAGAAGAAGAAGTCTCTTTCATCCTGCTTAGTCTTCTTTGTAGGTTCCTTTTCTTCGACAACTGATACTTTGTGTGTCCCCTTCCTTTTATTTATCTCAGGACAATGATTCTTTTAGTGACCATACTTTTGACAGTTGAAGCATTGTATTTCTGAAATGTCTTTCTCTTGATTTGGCTTTCTCCTTGAGTCAAACTTCCTTTTGTTCCTGAAATTCTTGAATCTTGTTGTGAAGGCTTGATCATCGTACTTCTTTTGGGGTTTATCTTTTGAACTGATCCTAGATTCTTCTTGAGCACGTCAATTCCAAAGTTCTTCAAATGTATGATACTCCTTCCTTGTGTTCATGCTTGCGAAAAATGCATCCCACGTCTTGGGAAGACCATTGAGTACTATGTTTACCAATTCCTTCTCTGAGATGATCTCTTCAATACCTTGTAGTTGATCTCTTAACTGAGAGATTCTCACAAAATATGATCATTGGCCCTTGACCAAGTTTTGAAGAATACTTGGTCATATGTGACCATTTTTGGGACTTTGACAGCTTGCAAAATATGAAGCATAGGGCGAAGCAGAAATTAGGGAAACTAGACCTATTTTTGGGTCCCTTTAAGGGTTTTGGGTTAATGTAATGGGAAAGGGATGTCGGCCCATGGGCTCACCCATGTTTAGGACCATTTTTGTAATCTATAAATAGATACTTAGGCAATGTAAGAGAAAGGGGAGAGAGTAGTACATCTATGTGATGTATAGTTGATGGCTTAGTGACAAGACTGGATCTGTGTGATCAAATGTATCTTGTAAATTCTTTGTGCATGATTGTAAGAATATCGCAAGTTGTTTTGTGTTGAAGTGCAAGGAAGAATGATCTAGCGAGCTGCACAGATCTTCTATCCTATGCAAAGAAAGGATTGTTGAAGCTATGTGTTGTAACTACTTGAATGAGATAATAAAGAAGAAGATCTTGTGGACGTATCCCCAGGGTGGGGGTCAACCACGATAACTTTGTGTATTGTGCTCTGTGCTTCAACCTGATGTGTTTATCTCCTTCTTGGCTAAGTGCTTGATGTGATTAAATAGATTTAGTTATGTTTTGTTCTTCTAAGATAGGAATGAATGTTAGATCTGATATGTAAGATTCTTAGTGCTTGATACGCGGAACCTGATCTCTCTTATTGTGACTAAGTGCTGAATTATCTTAGATCTAAGTACTCACTGCGATACTCTGTGCTATTTGCAAAGTTCTATAAGGGTTGAATATCAATGGATAACCCATGCTAAATTATTTATAAGTTCTATAATCACAGATCTGTGTCCTAGCTAAGGTTGCAGACATATAAGTCCTACAACCACCCCTACCTCTACCTCAGGTGAGACTTCATCGACTTCGTAGGTGTTGCCGAAAGGGCCAGTAGTTAGGGTTTTGTTGGTGTGCTCTTGAGCGTTGAACCCTGGATCTACCCCTATGCCAACAAATGGTTCTGTTGCCAGGACTTAAAGATGTGATTGCTGGGAACTAAAGAAGAAAAATCTTTGTGAGAAATAAGATCTGTGCGTAGATCTGTTGCCCTAGTGTGCAGTATTCTACTTGATCTGTGAAGCTTTGTGTTGAGAAATAAAGGTCAGATTTGAAGGAAAGAGGTCATATCTGGAAGAAAAGAGGTTGATACTGAAGAAAAGAAGTGAGATCTGAACACTTTGTGCTCTAAGAAAGATAAAAGTAGAAATTTCTACAGAAAAGAGGTAAGATCTATAATATCTAGCCTCTAGTAAAGGTAAGAATAGTTCAAGTTTTAGATNTACTGAGTAATCATCTTGATACAATATCTCTATTATAGAAAATCTTCACCACGCTTCTGTTGTGCACTGGAGGTTCTCCACCAAGTTATCTTTTTCCATCTTCATACAAGGGTCAGTTTCTAGTATGCCTCGAAGTCTTGAGGTTTCTCTTCACACGCTCTTTGTTCAATTTCTCTGGAGAACATTCTTTGCATTTATCTGATGTAGAATTCCAACTCATGGATGTTGGGGATGGTATAATGACTCATGTATAGATATGTCTGGTTTACTGGAACAAGTAATCATCATAGTCTTCTCCCTCCATCTGGGAGAACCTCTAGTTATAGATCTTGCAATGCTTTCATTCATAAGTCTTCCATACATTGTTCTTCATCACGACTTTCAGTTCCTCTGCTTGATTTCTTTTAGTGAGTTCATATCAGGTTGGTAACCTTGTAATTCTTGATACAATGAATGGTTGTTCTGGCTTCTCTTTCTTTCTTGGAATATTCATGTTCTTCTTTATGTTTTTATTTAGCTCTTGGGTCCATGGAGTTTCTTATAGATTCCATGCCCTAAATATTCCATTTTTTACTTTCATCATAGGATCATGGATGTGAATGGACAACCATGGATACTTTAAGTCTTCTCTTCGAATAAGACTTCTGAACACATACTTCTTTTCATGTCTTCTACCATGGATATATACTTCATCATCTTCAATGGATCATAGGATTATCTCCCTCCTAATCCTTGCTTCATGTATGAATGCATGCTCTTCTTTTAAACAATATATAATCAGCTCCCTCCATCTAGGAGAGTCCATGCTTCTGTCTGCATCCTTATTCCCTTCTACAAAGTGTTATAAGTCTTTCTCCAATTTCTTTCTGTCTTTGCTTCTTCTAAGTCTCTTCAGGATTGATCCTAATTTCGACTTATCTTGTAATAGATTCCACATGAGTTTTTTGATGTATTTCCTCCGTTCGTGTGTTTTATCTGACTTGTATAATGATAGCCATCCTTATCTTGTTGTTCTTCCATATGTATAGTTCTTCTTGGAACAAAATATCTTCTAATATATAGATATACAATATATGTGTAGAGACTATGCAAACAAGATATGTATAAGAACTAAGAAGAATATTGTTACCTTCAGAAGAAGAAGTCTCTTTCATCCTACTTAGTCTTCTTTGTAGGTTCCTTTTCTTCGACAACTGATACTTTGTGTGTCCCCTTCCTTTTATTTAGCTCAGGACAATGATTCTTTTAGTGACCATACTTTTGACAGTTGAATCATTGTATTTCTGAAATGTCTTTCTCTTGATTTGGTTTTCTCCTTGAGTCAAACTTCCTTTTGTTCCTGAAATTCTTGAATCTTGCTGTGAAGGCTTGATCATCGTACTTCTTTTGGGGTTTATCTTTTGAACTGATCCTAGATTCTTCTTGAGCACATCAATTCCAAAGTTCTTCAAATGTATGATACTCCTTCCTTGTGTTCATGCTTGCGGAAAATGCATCCCACGTCTTGGGAAGACCATTGAGTACTATGTTTACCAATTCCTTCTCTGAGATGATCTCTTCAATACCTTGTAGTTGATCTCTTAACTGAGAGATTCTCACAAAATATGATCATTGGCCCTTGACCAAGTTTTGAAGAATACTTGGTCATATGTGACCATTTTTGGGACTTTGACAGCTTGCAAAATATGAAGCATAGGGCGAAGCAGAAATTAGGGAAACTAGACCTATTTTTGGGTCCCTTTAAGGGTTTTGGGTTAATGTAATGGGAAAGGGATGTCGGCCCATGGGCTCACCCATGTTTAGGACCATTTTTGTAATCTATAAATAGATACTTAGGCAATGTAAGAGAAAGGGGAGAGAGTAGTACATCTATGTGATGTATAGTTGATGGCTTAGTGACAAGACTGGATCTGTGTGATCAAATGTATCTTGTAAATTCTTTGTGCATGATTGTAAGAATATCGCAAGTTGTTTTGTGTTGAAGTGCAAGGAAGAATGATCTAGCGAGCTGCACAGATCTTCTATCCTATGCAAAGAAAGGATTGTTGAAGCTATGTGTTGTAACTACTTGAATGAGATAATAAAGAAGAAGATCTTGTGGACGTATCCCCAGGGTGGGGGTCAACCACGATAACTTTGTGTATTGTGCTCTGTGCTTCAACCTGATGTGTTTATCTCCTTCTTGGCTAAGTGCTTGATGTGATTAAATAGATTTAGTTATGTTTTGTTCTTCTAAGATAGGAATGAATGTTAGATCTGATATGTAAGATTCTTAGTGCTTGATACGCGGAACCTGATCTCTCTTATTGTGACTAAGTGCTGAATTATCTTAGATCTAAGTACTCACTGCGATACTCTGTGCTATTTGCAAAGTTCTATAAGGGTTGAATATCAATGGATAACCCATGCTAAATTATTTATAAGTTCTATAATCACAGATCTGTGTCCTAGCTAAGGTTGCAGACATATAAGTCCTACAACCACCCCTACCTCTACCTCAGGTGAGACTTCATCGACTTCGTAGGTGTTGCCGAAAGGGCCAGTAGTTAGGGTTTTGTTGGTGTGCTCTTGAGCGTTGAACCCTGGATCTACCCCTATGCCAACAAATGGTTCTGTTGCCAGGACTTAAAGATGTGATTGCTGGGAACTAAAGAAGAAAAATCTTTGTGAGAAATAAGATCTGTGCGTAGATCTGTTGCCCTAGTGTGCAGTATTCTACTTGATCTGTGAAGCTTTGTGTTGAGAAATAAAGGTCAGATTTGAAGGAAAGAGGTCATATCTGGAAGAAAAGAGGTTGATACTGAAGAAAAGAAGTGAGATCTGAACACTTTGTGCTCTAAGAAAGATAAAAGTAGAAATTTCTACAGAAAAGAGGTAAGATCTATAATATCTAGCCTCTAGTAAAGGTAAGAATAGTTCAAGTTTTAGATMTGAAAGCTTTGTGCCYCGTGGAAGCAAATCAGTGAAATTTTTTACTTCTAATGTATAGATTTAGGTATGCTTGATAAATTTTGTCTCAACTTAAAAACTAGAGCATTGTTAGATAAAAGAAAGTTTGATATKAATAAGTCTRATAGRAATAGTGAAAGATATGTTATACCTGTGCATAGAAAGAGTTTTTGGACTAACCATTGGATGCAGAACCCTAGAAAGAAACTTTTGTAGGCTAGCCCTTATGATCCTAGCACGCAGTATAAAAATATTTGGGGATCATTGAAGAGAAAGAGAGGATTAACTCTTTGCTACAATTGAAGAAGACCAAGACATCTTACTAAGGACTGCCCTGGGAGAAACCCTAGCCACCTCTTTTGTAGAGATATGGACCATGAAATATTGGATTGCCCTAGAATGATTGCTAGACTTGAAAAGATGAATATGGAATAAGGAAACTCTAAAGGAGATCAATATACTAAAAATATAGAAGAACCCTAGAAAGAATCGGAGATCATGTTACTGGAAATAAAAGAAACCTTAGATGACCATAAGGATGTCAGTTTGTCAGAGATCTTCAAAGAAAAGGAGAAAATTGAAGTAAGCATAGAGACTTCGACATTGACTATTCTTTGGATGAGGGAACACCGATGAAAATTATGATAGAAAGCACTTGGGAAACTTTAGGAAGGCCTGCCCTGGTCCCTTCACTAAGAACCATCAAATTGTTTAAAGGAAAAATGGTAACCCTATGTGGCACACCCCATTTCCATATTTCTTAGGAAGGATTTGGATTGAAAAAGACCAAATCTAGAGAACATAAAAAAAGTATGCTCTAGAACAAAAGAAGCAAGAACTCATGGAATCTATGTCTAGAAGGATCTCCTACTTGATAAAAGAACAAGAGGACAAACCTAATCTATTAAACAATAGGGACTTGGGTATCAAAGTTATATGAGCATTAGAGGAACCACAGAATATTGAAATACCTAATCCATATGATGAAGGAGTATTACCTTTGGATCTGAAGAAAGAACCTAAGCAACGCGAAAGTGACTACGTCAAGAGAAGATAAGAATCAGAATGGCAAAAGGATGACCGAGACGAAGCTTACTGGGAAAAATGATAGGAAGCTAAGTAAGAAGAGGGCCAAAATAAGAAAGTTACAGAAGACTCTAGAGGAAATGTTGCAGAAGGAAAAATTACAAGAATCGAGCTTCACCAGGATATCAGAACAACGACCTATGGCACTTCGCCATGGCACGTAAATATAGTCGTTGGAAGCCAATATAACCATTTTACTTCCACTCTGAACAGGTTGAAACACCTTTATGGCTCACCACTAGACCGTTAGACTGCACCATATGGACAGAACATCAATTAATGTAGCCTCTTATCCATTGCAAGCTGACCGTTGCTAAGTTTCCCTGCTTAGTTTGTCGCACCATGCATCGAAAATACTTTTTCTAAATGAGAATTTGAGCCCGAAACTTGAGATTACTTCACCTTGTGATCATTTCATTGTTCCCATACTGTTCATCGTAGTCTCTGAATTCATTTTCACACTTGAGCTAGTGGATGCAAGCTTGTATGTCAGACGAGCTCAGTGTTGTTGAGAAAGTAGTTGAAGAAGTTTTGATTGACTTAATGGCTGAGAGAGTCATGTCAGAAAGAAGGATGTCTGGAGGTGTGAAAGCATCATCAACAGAAGGATTCCAAGCTTCTCCCTCCACTGGTCACAAAGAAGGACCTTACCAAACAACGACTGAGACAAGAACAAAGAACAAAGATGATATTGCAAACGCCAAGTTGATCCCATGCATTTTGCTAGTTTACATACCACCTTTGAGCAACAAGATTAACTGTGAAAGTGTACCCAAAGACTTTGAGTTCACCTTGATCACTGTGTATCTTCCAAAAGGGGTGTGCACAATATGTACTGACTAGGATAAGCTCACAACACTAAAATTTAATGATTTTAACCTTGCAGATCGCAAAACCTACAGCATGTTAGCTCCTCATAAGTACTTAACCAAGACCAAAGGAAACAATCCTAAGACTGCCCCATAGTCCTGGACCTAGAAACTCGCACATTCCACACTGCTCAACGTAATGAAGATCCCTCACTTCGACAGACACCAGGAAGTCAACGTATGCGTTAAGTTGTTGTTGTCTTTCTACCACATTGGATACTTATGGTTGGACCATCACATCACTATGGATCCGACTCTGATCAATTGGATCATAGGGCTTAGCATGCAAGGCCCTAACCCACAAGACTTTTACCTAGGAAAGACCTCAGACCGAGCACTATCACAATGGATAAAAGAAACTTATGGTGATGTAGAGAAAGGTATGTGAGGCTACAAGGTAGCCTCTATCCAGAGTGGTGTAGTGAACCTTTCCTTTCCGTTGATCGCAGGAAAGTTAGTTCGTAAGAACAGACCAACACAGGTGACTAGCTTCGTAGTTGACCTCACAGGGAAGTGCGCTGAGGGACTACAGATGAATCGGGCACAGTATCTTGTAAACCAATTGGAGTTGGATTGCAGAGGAGCGCAAGACCAAGGGTATGAGTTCCACTTTAGTTGGTTTCTCATACTCATTGCTTTCATCACTTGGGAACTTCCAGAGGGAGCCACTTTTTCAGAGATCAAACCCTTCGAACCACTAGCCACGAAGTTCTGTATGCTGTGGTACTCTAGTGACATGAACAAGTAGTGGGAGTCCCATGTTGTCTTCCACACCTATTTCAACCAACTAAAGAATGCAATTCAGTCTACATCGCGAATCACCCCAAACCTACTTCATAGGTTTATACCTTTGATGAAATTCAGCGTTGTTAAGCCCTAATATTGGCTCATTACCCCTTAATTGGGGCATATTATATTAGTAATGTTATTTTATTTATGT
>JZKD02S0806929.1:168674-190094 GCA_000966675.3 Picea glauca | reverse complement strand
TTGCACTCAGGTATTATGGATGATTCAGACACTTGCAGACTTAGAGGTAAAATACACTGCACCGATCCCAATTCATTGTGATAACACTAGTGCCATCAATGTGTCTAAAAATCCTTTATTCCACTCCAATACCAATCATATTCCCATAAAATATCATTCTCTAAGAGAGCAGGTCACCAATCAGATTGTTCAGGTCCATTACATTCCCACTACAGAACAAATTGCAGACATCTTTACTAAACCCCTAGCCAAGACACCTTTTGAATATCTCAGACAGAAGTTGGGTGTCATTTCGTTTCACAACTAAAAGAGTCTGTCTTATTAGGGGGAGTTTGTTATTGTTTGAATATCTAATGCCTCCTAAAATTACTGTAACAACTCAGGGGGAGCATGTCTCTTCTTTGACATTGATGTCAAAGGGGGAGAAAAGAATTTGGGTGCCTTAGTTGCCATCAATGACAAAGGGAGAGATTGTTGGAATGTTTTACAGACAGCGTATGCTTGTAATTGATGGAAAGTATAGCATAGATGATGGCTTGAATACAACAACGATGATCAGTAGCGCAGTGATAATCGGGGAAGAGAAGCAACCGTGATCATTGGATCAACAATTCAGAATTCTCGATGGCTGTTAGATATCAATGTAGACAAGAAGAGCGCGCTGAAGAGGAGGAAAGATATCAGGCGTTAGATCCAAGCGTGGGATCCGACCATCGTTGGATCAAGGAGAACCTGCACGTTCTTTAAAGTGCAAGGAGTAGTGGGCTCACAAAATCATGAAAGAAGGAGGACCATCCATCTTCAGGAAGGACACGTGGGGAAAGATCATCATTTCGCTGATTGGAGAGTCAAAGGAACGGGGTTCCCTAACCTATTGAAATCGCGATATGTGAAATCACGATTTAATCTGAGCTGTCAGATCAAGGTTTGATCTGGACCGTTGATCCCAGTCCATTTCGGAGTTTCGCGGATCGAGAGTTGGATATGTCAAGGAATATCAACCACAGGAATCCTGAAATCGCGATATGCAAAATTGCAACTTCATCTGAGTCGTTAGATCAAGGTTGAATCTGGAACGTTGATCCCAGTCCATTTCGGAGTTTTGCGGAGCAAGAGTTGGATATGTCAAAGAATATTATCCACATGAGTCCCGAAATCGCGAAATGCCAAATGCCAAAATCCCGTCAACCGTCCATCTCAAGGGGTTATGTGGATCGTTGATATGAATCCCTTTCGGAGTTTCACGGATCGGGAGTTGGAATCATCAAGAACATTCACCACAGGAATGTCGAAATTGCGATATGCAAAATCTCGAAATGATCTGAGCCGTTGGTTCGAAGAGATTCTGTACCATTGATCCGACTCCCTTTTCGATGTATTGGAGACCGGGAATTTGGTTACCGGGAGATGGATAAGTCAGAGACTTTCAACATCAGGAGTCCCGAAATGCCGAATTGCGAAATCGTGAAAATCACCTTATGGACAAGCGTGCTTGGTCATGGCCACGGTCATATAGAGAAAGGATCTAGTGAAGATAAGCTCTGCCTTGGAATTTTTGGGATTGCAACTAGGAATGTCGATATGCATGGTCACACGAATGCCGAATTGCCGAATGCCGAAATGCCGAAATGAATGCAAGATCCCATGGAATCAATCCAACGGTGCAGGTGAATTTGAACAAGATCGGAGGGCTACTGTAGCATGACATAATGTAACTGCTAGAAACCACTGATGGTTTCTGCGAGAGGACTCGAAGACACTTAGGGATGATTGACAGAGGAGGTGAAGAGTCTTTGGGAATATTCAAGAGGGATGAAGATGTTCATGGAGGTGATTGACAGTTGGATGTGCATTGACGCCTGTAAATGGAACATAGAAGGTGAGCTCGACTATCACAGAGAAGATGAAGAGTCTCAAACTTCCAGAGAGGCTGAGAAATATAGATAGAACACCCAGTGATGCTGAACGCATGGAGAAAACAGCCAAAGAAGCTGAAGAGTCACGATCATGATAAGGGAAAGCACTCGAGATGTGGAGCATATT
This sequence comes from Picea glauca, assembly GCA_000966675.3. NCBI lineage: Eukaryota > Viridiplantae > Streptophyta > Pinopsida > Pinales > Pinaceae > Picea > Picea glauca. The sequence continues at coordinate 188,051 of JZKD02S0806929.1, read as the reverse complement.
TGTGGGGTGTGAGCATGCAGAGGCATGGAAATATTGCATGCACAAGGAGCACAGGGACTATAAGAAGGTGGAACAAAGAAGAGATGTGGTTGTTGTCATGGGAAGGATTCAAGTGTGAGGAAGGAGGCAGAGCGCAGGAGCAGAAATTCACAGTAGAGGAAGGTTGCATTGAAGGGATATGGTGCAGAGAGTATTAAAGGCATAAGAACAGAAAGTGCAAGGAGCGTGCAGAAGACACCGATGCAGACAGAGCATAGTAGTGTAACAGAACAACGACAAGGCTGGTAAGCCATTGAATAACTTTATATCACTGTAATAAGTTTTAGTAACAAGGAATCTATATACCAGGGTGGTTGGGAGGTGCTAGGGAGGACTGGTGTCCTCAAAGGTTCAAGTGGGTGCTTGAACATAGGGAGTTGGTGCTTCCTTCTAGTTGGTGCAAGAGAAACTAGGGAGTTGGTGCTTCCTTCTAGTTGGTGCTAGAGAAACCAGGGGGTTGGTGCTTCCTTCTAGTGGTTGCTAGAGAAAATAGAGAGTTGGTGCTCTCAACAAGTTGCAGCTTGCAAAAACAGAGGTTGTAGCCTCACAATGAGTTGGTTCTCACATGCATGATAATGTAAAGAATGTAGATAATACTTATCATATAAAGAAAAAGAGGTTTTTACCCTGTATGGGTTTCCTCGGGAATTATCTGTCTCTGTCTTTCTCATATATGTGACTGATGCTGAATGTGCCTTTGTTTATTTCCCTGCATTATTGTGATCATCATTGAGTGCCTTGTAAATATTTTAAAAGAAGCATAATTGTTTAAGAACGGTAACAACTGATTCACCCCCCCTCTCAGTTGTCCAACATGGGGTCCAATAATAGTACTCAGACCAATATCTCAAGGCACCAACTAAGGAGGATAAACCATGCCCTTAGCCATACTAACCGACTACCCAAATACTAGAGAGTATCTTCCTGAGTGTTTTTCTTGGTGGCACTATAATAGTTAGGCAACCGATCAGTTTATCTATGGAGGGATTTAGGAGATCTAGGATGATCCATATACATGTGTTTTTTGATGCACTACTGCTCAAAGGGGTACCAACAGGGGTTACAAGGGTGGCCAACAATTGTGCTCTTAAGTACCACTTGTATTTATTGCGTGTATCAATCCCCGGCCGTGGGTTTCTGTGCATAATGACATATTTGTGTAGCTTAAAGACGTTGGAATACATCTCTACCCTGAAAAAAAGTTAACCCATAATTTTCTGCCGAGGAAGGTGCTCTGATACCACTTGTAATATTCCATATACAAAAAGTATGCATAACACAAATAAATAGCTAGAAATGGTATATGAACAACAATATAACAAAAAACATACCACAATAATACCAAAATGATACCAGAATAACACCAGAAAGAGAACTTTGATTACTGAGAGCAACATTCACTTGCCTCTTCGAGGGTGAAACCTCCAACAGAGTAGATCTCTTTTACAATTTTACCTAAGACAAAAGTTCGCATACCCTCGAATCCTATTTATAATAAATATGTCTATCAAAAGAACCATCTAGAGGAAGATCCTTCTAGAAGCAGAATATTTTATTAGGTCGTCTTACATTGGAATTATTATTCCTTATTTCTTTGCCTTATTAATATTGACCTTTATTACATGGAAATATATTATTCTACCTATGTGAGGGGTTAGGTTCCTAACATTCTTAAATACCCATTTTTTTCTAATGTCTTTTCTTCCAGTTGGAAACTCAAATACATCCCATGCCTCATTCTTATCCAAGGAATCCATCTCTTCAATTGTGTCCTTCTTCTAGTGTTTACTATCCTATGAATTGACTAATTCCCTGATAGTTTTGGGATCATCATCAATAATATATAGAAAAAAATTATGACGAAAATCTGATGGACTATACCTTTTTGGTTTCCTTCTTTATCTCATTGATAGCCTAAATACTAGAGTATGAGGTTCTTAATATTGTTTTATTTTGACAGAAACGGTTAATGGAGATTTGTATTAATAAGAGTGGACATGCCACTAGGGTTCAATACATCGATAGAGATTTGTATGTAGACTAGAAAACATATGCCTAACGATCCTAACTCAGTACTAACTCGTGGACACAAAGATTATTTCAGTGAGCCTCAACGACTTCACGTCATTACATCACTTCTAGGTTGGAAGTTTTTTTTCTTCTTTGACACCATTTTCCATTCATTCCTCTGGTCTGTGGATTGGCTTTCTGTCTAGTGTAAAGGGTCTTCCTTATCAGCTAAGTCTGTCGAGCTTGCGGTTAGGGTTTCTTGCTGGGTGGGCGACTTGGGAGTATATTTTTCTTCCCCCTTAGGAGGGGATTTAATTTCGGCTTCAGCTTCTGCTTCTTCTGCCGCTTCTAGGGTCTTGCTTTCAGACCACGGTTCCTTTGACACCTCCGTCCACTAGGTGGGAGTGGACGACCTTTTTTTCCCAGGTGGTTTCCCACAGTTACGGGCTAAGTGTCTCGTTTCGAAGGAGTTCCTACACCTGAAACTGAGATTCTCATGGTGGAGTTTTTGGGTCCTTGAGTAGTCCTTGCCTTGGAGAATAATTTTAGCTCAGAAACCTTTGGAGAAATCCATTTCAACATAGATTCGGGCGAAGGTGGAGCGGGCTGGCTTGGAGTCCGAACTTTTGCAAAGGAACTTGCTGAGGCCATTGCCAATAGATTGAAGAGAATCATCCCCCCAGAAATGCAGGGGAAAACAAAGAAGTCTCACCTAGACTGGGGATGAAGAGATACAATCTGTGGAGGGTTCGAAGGAAGGGGTCCAAAGTTGCATGCAAAGGCCTGCTCTGCCCCAGAACCATGGCCCAAAGTTAAAAACCTTGTCTCTGTCGCTTGTAGAATCAAAAACTACCACAAAAAACCCTTTTGCACAGAGGAAAGTAATGACTTCTCCATCTAAGAACAGGTACCATTCAGAGGATAACAAGGAGAGTATATCTAGAAGAGAGGGCCAAAACCCATTAAAGCTACAAACTAAAGCATGTCTGCTGTAATGGCGAGCATGAGTTAAGGCTTCCTGTGGCATTCGAATGGAAACTGTCGGAGCTTCAGGAACTATTGCGCGCAGCCCGAAGGGGCGAGAATGACGAGAAGCAGCCTCCGGGGCCAATGCATGTAGACCGGAAAGAGACCCTCGACGTGAAGCCACCTCTTTAAAGGAGAGGGCCGACACCAGAGGGGGAAAATCTGAGGTTGCTGGCGATGGAGCACCAGAAAAAGCAACTGCAAGAGAGGTCGACCTGGACGTGGAGGTCGCGACCGAGGGAGGGAGGCCCGCATCCATTTCCGTGGCTTTACTTGGAGAGGTGCCACCATGCATTGGAGACGTGGGGGCTGTCATTGGAGCTTCTGCAGCTTCTATGAAGGAGGGCGGAGGAGGCACCAGATCGGTGGCCTATCGGAGAACCAGGAGCGCGGGCTACGGGAGAGAGTGGCCAAGGTGAAAAAAAAATATATTATGAGGTTCTTAATATTGTTATTCATGCTCTTCCATCGATTCATATTGTTCATCATCCATATCAAACTATATTTTATCAAGTTCTTCTTTCCTTGGTAGGAATTCCTATTTTGTAACATATTTAACCTCTCTAAAAACAACATCCCGACTATAAAAAATATTCTTAGTTTCTTGGTTCCAAAGCTTATAACCTTTCATACCATATTTATAACCAATAAAGACAGACTTTTCATCTTTATTATCTAACTTACTTCTATTTTCCTTTGGAACATGTACATAAGAATCACAACCAAACACTCTAGATATTTAAGAGAGGGTTTCTTACCAGTCCATACCTCATGCGGAGTTTTGTCCACCAACACCAATGAGGATGATCTATTTACCATGTAACATGAAATTCCCACTACCTCTACCCATAATTATTGTCCTAACACAGGACCATTGAGCATTCTCCTTGTTTTTTCCATAAACATCTTGTTCACCCTTTCTACAACTACATTTTGTTGAGGTGTGTATGGAGTAGTCATTTTCCTTTCTATATCACACTTCTTATAGAACTCTTCAAATTCATTCCCATAGAATTATCCACCATTATCTTTCGTCAACACATTTATGTTATTATTTGTCTGGTTTTCTACCAGAGCCTTACAATATTTAAATTTATGAAATACCTAAGATTTATTCCAAAGGAAATAAATCCCTATGTTCCATGAGAAAACATCTTTGAATGATTCATAATACATAGATTTACCTAGTGATGGAATAGGAACAGGTTCAAACACATCACTATGTACCAAATATAAGATCCCCTTTTCTCTTGTAGCACTAGATGGAATATTACTCCATTCTATTTACCATATATGCAATGTTAACAAAAATCAAAATCCAGGGTGCAATTAGACATACGTTCAACCATAACTTTACCTTGTAGTGTTTGAAGGACCTTTTCTCTATTATGTCCAAGTCTTTGATGCCGCAACATGGTATTATTTGTAGGGCCAATATGGATCATATCTTATTTATTTCTCTTCTCAGGGATAATATAACGATTACACCCATTAGTATAAGTTCTTCCCAATAACTTGTACAGAGTTCCAGATCGAACTCCCCTCATCAACACCATTTCTCCTCATACCATCTTTCAACTACCCTTTCCCAATAAAGTATCCACAACTGCATCATCCAACTTACTTACAAATATGGAATGTGCATTACTCGAGGGAGATTTCTAATCCTTTCATCATTAAACAACAACTTAACCCTTCCACATCCCATGATTTTGGATGTCAAGTCATATCCTACAAGGAAATAAAAACCATAATACTTTTCATATTCATTGAACCACTCCTCATGAGGCGTCGTATGAAATAATGCCCCTGATTTTATCAACCATACATCACGATCTGCATGTGTCCCTGTAGATTCCAGGTAAATATCACCTCCTTCTTTTGTGGAGGTTTTCGCCTCTCTGGAAGAGGCATCATCAAATCCCTTTTCTTTATCAACTTTATTAGACTTGTAATCTTTCTTAAAATTCCAAACTTTACCACATTTCCAACATTTTCTCAAAGATTTTACTGGGGATTTAGACCTACCTTTGGATTTATATTCCCCCCATATAAGAATTGTTTTTATCCCTATATTTGGGATGACCTATTACAAATAAAGAATACGTGCTATGAATAGACATGTTTTAAATACTGGACATGTGAAGAAAGTATTCTTTAAGAAGAGAGATGATTTAGAGGAGAAGGTTAAACACGTTGAAGGAGACATGTTTGTTGTACACCAACACACTAATACTTTCACCTTCCAAGTCGAAAATTCTCATCCCTTTCTATTTCATTCTACACAGAAAGAATGGGTAGCTAACTATGGGTGCAATCATCACTTGGATAAGGATTCCTCCTTGTTCAAGTGGTTGGATGAAGCTAAGGAGAGGAAAATCTATGTTGTCGATTATTTTTCACTAGATGATGTTGGTCAGGGTGATGTTTCCTATCGACATGGGAATATTTCAGACATCGATCATGTTCCAAATCTTAGTTCTAATATATTTTCTATTTCTCAGTTAACATAGACAAGTAAGATTGTGGATTTTCTTCCAGATCAGTTGTATGTTTGTGATTTGAAGAAAGGAAATTCGATTATTTTTGACGAGAATATTGACCCAACAAATAGTTTGTACAAATTATATGGCACGAATGAACCTAAAACTAAACCAAGTACACTTGTTGTTCACATTAATGAGAGAAGTCAAATTTTTCATGAGCGATTGAGACACCTAAATTTTCAAACTCTATATGAAATAGAAAGTCAGAAGATATTTTCTAGTTTACCACTCGCTATGATATTAGTTAGTTTAGTTTCTATAAGGGTTGTGTTCTTCCGAAGCATAATTAGGAACCATTTGACTTTGTAAAAGCATGGAGATCATAAAACCTACTAGAGATGGTTCAAAATGATGTTTGTTGCATCAATCTACCTTCTCTGGGAGGTGCAAGGTATATTTTAAAATTCATTGATTCTTTTTCTCACTTTACATGTGTTTATTTTATAAATAACAAGAACTTTGTATTTCAAAATTTCAAGGATTTTAGAGCCTTTTCAGAAAAGAAATGTGGCCAAATCATCAAGTGATTTATATCAGAAAATGGTCGTGAGTATGTAAATTGACCCTTTGAAGAATACCTAGTTTGATTTTATATTGACTGGCAGTGGTCGGTTCCTCACACACCTCAGTAGAATGGAATTGTAGAATAAAAGAACTAAATACTACTGGAAATTTCTATATGTCCTTTGCATGTTAAATATTTACCTCCTCACTTGTGGGATGAAGTGGTTTATTGTGAAAAATATATGCTCAATCACATCTCGACTCGAGTTGTTCCTTCCATGACTCTAGTCAAACGATGGTGTGGAAATAAGCCCTGATTCGACCACCTTCATTTAATTGGATGTGTTTCTTCAAATCACATTTTTTATGATTGTACAAAGAAGTTGGATGCAAAGAGTCATGATTGCATAATGATGGGCTACTTTGAAGAGTCGAAAGCCTGTCGAATATCTGATCCTGTCAAATGAAAAATCATTATAAGATGAAATGTATCGTTTGATAAGAATTATTGTGGAATTAACTTGTTGAATGTCTCTTATGGATTTCTACAAGATGATTTATTTGATGTTTTCTCTGACATTGGTTCTCTTGTTCGATATTTGAGTCATTCAACTAGACACCTGGAATTTGTTCTTGTTTCAACTAGGTCGTCGACCTCCGATTCAACATGTTTATCATTCTTTGTTTCGAATGGTACACCGAATGAAGACCCTATGAATTATTATCGACCTATTGCAGTAAACTATAGTTCACCTACTTCTTGTCTACCCAAATGGGCTACCAAGAAAATTGAAATTGTTGGAGTTGATGTCAGGAATTCTTCTTTCGGATGACAAACTTGAAGTCAAAAGTAACATGTCAGCATTACCTTGATAAATCATGTACTAAAAATTCTTATCCTTTTTCTTTCTCAGATGCAGAAGGACGCCATGAATGGGAGTAGGCTTTGGAGATATAAATTTATTCTTTATCGAAGAATCACACTTGGGACCTAGTTCCTCGATCAAAAGGAAAGAACGTTGTGAAGCGTCGATAATTTTAAAGGACCAAATTTACCTTTGAAGGTGTTTTTTTAGAATTATAAAGAACACCTTTTTGAAAAGGGATTTTCTTAGCAAGAAGGCATAGAATACACTAAAATATTTGCACCTATCGCAAAGTTGAACTTTGTTCGACCGATTCTTTCCCTTGTTACTCATTTTGGATGGAAAATGGATGAGATGGATGTGAAGAGTGCATTTCTTCATGGATACTTGTCTAAAGAATTTTTCATGGAACAACCACTTGGATTTATGACATATTATGACTTGGTTTTTAAACTCTTTTCATGGAAAAACCACCTATATTTGTTACATATTCTGACTTATTTTTTAGACTCAATAAGTCAGTTTATGGTTTAAAGTAGGCTTCTCCATCCTGATATGCTAAGAACGATAATTTATTCCTCTAACTTGATTTCAAACGTTATGAATCTAACAAAATCTCATATGTACTCAACACCAATGAAGACAACATGATTTGTTCTGTATGTGTGAATGCATTACTCATTACTGGAAATAATAATGATCTCATACTTAGATTGAAGAAACAACTTGTTGACTCCTTTTCCATGACAAATATTGGTACTCTACATTATTTTCTAGTTCTTCAAGTATTACCACCATGTGATGGCCTTTTCATTTCTTATTCTAAATATGTGATGGATATTTTGAATCATTTTGAAATGGTTTATTGCAATCCCCATGCCACTCCCTTCCAATATGTAGCACATCTTACCAAAACTTGTCAAACACCCGTAGTTAATGCTACACTTTACTGACAACTGGTAGGCATTCTTATTTCTCTCACTCATAGTCAACCTGGAATTTTCTTTGTTGTTAGTGTGGTTTCTTGGTCTATGTAGGACCATGAAGAAATCTAGTGGAAAGAAGTCAAATGAATTGTTCATTATCTCTAGGGTACCACTCATTTTGGTGTCAACTATTCCCGAATATCAGATTAACTAGTTGAATTCACCAAGTTCAATTGGGATGGTGGTAATGATGGTTGAAAGTCCACATATGGCTATGTGATTCTATTTAGCGATGTACCATTTGTGTGGTCATGAAAAAAATAGAAGATAGTTGTAATGACCTCATCGTTACGACTACAAGCAAAGCAGAAAGTGCATTTTTTTTTCCTTTTACAGGAGGACAACTACGATTAAAGATAAAAAACACATCTGACGTTGAGCACCACACCCGCAGAACAGGCAACAAACAAGAGAAACTAGGAAAAACATGTGTAAAACAACAAGGAGAAAAAACTACCCACCCGACACAAACATGACCATGCCTACAAGATAAGGGACAACATCCCCATCTCGACACAGTGACCTCGACGAAAAAATAATATAACCTCAAGGGCATGCAAACCCAACGCATGAAGGCGCTACAATTCAAGCACTAATAGAAACTTACAATGATCAACCACACCCACACGGAAAACACAGAACCCAGCCAAGTCATCCTTCGCCTCTATCCCTTAGGGAACACAATGATCCCCTCATCAGGAATCATGTCATCCCCAGGTGATAGGAATGACATTAACCCTGGTGAAACCTAACCTATCTGGACCAAAGACTCAGGAATAATCCAACCACTAGGAGATCAACTTAACCATCCAAACACATGACGAGAAAACCTCGTACCCAACTGAAAAGTCAACAAGATGACTAAGACAATCTTACGATGCTACAAATTATTGCGCAACAAAATTAACCTGAACATGGTAAAATATTAATATTATCACACGCAACGCGATGAAACTGTAATCCAAATCCCAAGATGAGATAAGTATCTATTGCTATCCTTTAAAACTGAAACTACATAAATTTAATTGTTGTCCTTACATATAAAAATTAGCAGTCCTTTAATGACCTTGTCGTCCTTTAATTATGAAACTGAAATAGATATAAGTATTATCCTCAGGATGAGTTCACTATCTAGCTAAGAGTTCACAAAACAAGTTTTATAATGATTAGTGAATATGCTAGAGTTCACCAATAAGAAAATCATCAAATTGTTATAATAAAATCAACAACAAAATTCAAGCTGTCCAACACCACCAATGGTTGTCTCTAAATAAATTGTTGTCTATTAATGAAGTTACTATCTACTAAAATATATGTGAGAAGGTTGTAAGTAAACTACGTAAAATTGCCAAGTTAAATATATTATCTTTTGTCATTTAAAGATATGGTAGGTGGAAATAATATAACATATAATGGAATTAGTGTGAACATGTGTAAGGGTGATAAGTACAGTAGAGTGAAAATGTAGATAAACATATCGTATGTAAAATGTAACGTAGAGTGTAGAAACTATCCAAAATGTAGAGTAATGAACCAACCCTAGTCAGAGCTATTCCCAATGCTTTTCATTCACCCATCTCAAGCACATACACATCAAGCTATAAGTTTCACATGACAAAAAAAATCTGATTCATTGTCCAATAAAAAAATTTCACAGTCACTAGCTGACAAAGTCATCAACGAAATCATTACCTAATCTTGTACTCAACGTAGACCATAAAATCAATTGATAATGCAGCTTTAAATAGTGACAGTTAAAACCATCATAAAAGCAATAAAATTGCATTCTAGAAATGGTAGGATCATCGTCCTAAGCATTCACCCTACAAGAATGGACAACACTTGGATTCGCTATCATGAATCACAGAAATTGCATGGGTAAATTTGTAGTTAATAGATAATACATGCAGTCAAAATCGCTAGGTGAAACGCTGGAAATCAAATAAAAATGCAGACAGGGAGGTTTTGTCTTCATTCTTTGTTGGATATTAAACTTAAACGCAGACCAGGATGCATAAATCCATTTTTTCATTTTGCTAGGATACCAACAATATGCAGACATGGATAAATAAATCGTTTTTTTTTTTTTTTCGTTCGTTGGGATACCAAACAAGAACACATACATGGATAAATAAATTGTTTTTCATTCAATAGGATACCAAATAACAACACATACATGGCTAACTAAATCATTTTTCCATTCGTCTAGGATACCAAACAAGAACACAAACATGGATAACTAAATCATTTTTCCATTTAGCTAGGATACCAAACAAGAACAAAGACATGGATAACTAAATCGATTTTCCATTGGGCAGGATACCAAATAAAAACACATACATGGATAACTAAATCGTTTTTTCGTTCGGCTTGGATACCAAACAAGAACACAAACATGGATAACTAAATCGTTTTTCCATTTGGCGGGAAACCAAATAAAAACAAAGACATGGATAACTAAATCGTTTTTCCATTCGACTGGGATATGGAAACATAAGGATCTCCGACACATACATATCCTTATCAATCAAAGAGCATCTCGTTGTCCTTCATTGTAATTGTTAGCTTTGAAATAAAAAAAAATCAAAGTCAAGCAAATAACATATACACGATCGTTGGTAATGACAGAGTAAAAAAATAACTCAGACATTTGGTAATTGTCAAACCTTAAATCTGTCCAATGCAGCAAATAAAAAAATAATCACTGACTTCACAAGGGTAATTTTTTTGCAAAGGTAAAAATATCGCAGAGGGAGAACACAAGCCAGATGTAAGAGAAGTGCAGGGAAAAATCGCCTTCAAATAAATTAAATGCATAGGAAAAAAATCATATTCCAAACAAAAGGTAAGGGATGTCAACAGGAGGATGAACGTAGGCTAAAATCAATCTTAATTAAATTAAAGTGTAGAGGGAAAACATAGGGAATGAAGATGAACAAGGAGTAGGGTAATCATTTTCCAGAAGTGCAATGACTATTAGTCAACAAAAAAAATCAATAGGGATAAACGGCTGGGAAAAATCATCATTCGTTCATGATCCACGCATAGAAAAGAAGGGCATTAGAATCTATAGGTATTTGTCCACCGAAGTGACAACCGTTGATTCGAATCCTGGCCGACTGCTCAGGTGTGGACTGAAAAACTATGGATGAGGATGAAGTAAAAATCACAACTCTTCACAACAATCAACAAACCAAAGGACAGTCATGACATTCAGGGATCGAATGCCAAGGGAAACAAGTCAATCAATGAGCTAAGGCTATGGGGAAAATTTAAGTTCTCGACTGAGATGCTAAGTCAAACATATTCTTTACCCAATTAAAAATATAGAAATGAAAGTGTAGGGTATAATAATAATCTACCATTCATAATAAAAGTAAGTGTACCATATCCCAAGTCGTCCGCTCTGAGTTGTTGTCCTGTGCGCTCCGTGCATCTCCCTCTTGCTGACCAATAAGAATTCATCGGTACCTCCCAGCCAATGCTAGGGGTACTCTTCTTCCCCTTTAGCCCCCCGAGCCACAAAGGGGCCACACACACTGAAAGAGAGATCAAATAGCTCCCAGCTCGCCTCGCAAGGCCGAGCTACCACTCCTCACTGAGCTGGGTATCCCAACTCCCACAATATAAGTCAGTCAAGTCTAAAATTCTCCAGCATAACGTTACACATTACAGAAGAGATCCATCCTTCTCCTCCTCCCTCCTTTATATAGAATTTCTAAGTCACTTATTTCCCAAATTCGCATTTAATTTATTGTTCAATAATTTAATTAAGAAAAACCTCCCCGTACATGTGTCACCCATCCCCTTCATTGCAACATAAATTAGTTTCATTAATTATTTAATTACTCCTATTTCCCTCACCCACCTAAAAGCATTCCTAGAATCACTCCTAGGTGTCCCCATATTCCCTTACACAATTTAATGACTTTCCCCCTTACTAATTTACTAGTTGAGTTCAATTTAGAAAGTTCTTAATGGTAAGATTCCTTGAAAAGTTGGTCATTCTTCTTTTTCCATATGTTTCCCTTTTTCTTTATGTTTCCCCCTTTTCCCTTAGTTTCCTAATTATTTTAAATTTCCCTCTTTCCTTTTCATCTAAAACTCAAATTAGTAAGTGTAGATAATTATCTTTTTCCCCTTTTTCTTTTAATTAATAAATTTTAATTAGCATGTGTAACATAACAATCATTTCCCTTTTAAATTTTTAAATCCCTCATTAAATTGATTTTGATAATTCAATCAAGTTTCTTACCTTCTTTTCGTCACACGTTTAATGATGATTATTATTATTTTTATTTTTATTTTACCACAAGTATTACTTTAGCCCTAGCTTTTAATTTTCGAGGCTCAACAACATTTTATTAGGGAAATTGTTTTTAAATCTTTCTTATCACATTATTTGTTCTAAGGCCATCTAGTTTTATTCTCTTATAGTTAACAACATGACGTGCCCTTCAGGATGCACTAGGTGCTCCAAGGGTGTCACTCGCTGCATTCTATTTCCCTTGCGCGACGTGCCCTTCAAGACGCACTACGTGCTCCAAGGGTGACACTCGCCTCTTTCCGCTTTTCTTGTGCGACGTACCCTTCAGGATGCATTACGTGCTCCAAGGGTGCCACTCGCCTCTTGAACGACTTGGTAGACATAAAAAAAACCTGGAGTCAATACTCTACCAGGTTATCTTGTGGGAGACTAAGGGCATCTAAGGAGTAAGGCCCTTGCCTTATTGCACACCCCCTAGAATCATCGTGAGCGTTTGTCGCAATATTCCCTCACGACATCGTGGGTCTTCTCGAATGAGGTAGTCATTAATGTACAGTTCGAGCCATGATGAGAGTGGTAGTAGGCTGTGGTAGGGCTTTTGTCCACACCTCTCCCTCAACATCTCTAGTAGTCGTGCGTGACCCCTCTACTCCACATGTGAGTTTGGTCGACAAGCTATCTTCAGCCTGCATCATCAATGAATCATGTCAGAATAACATCCATAATCATAACATATAATCATATGCACATATGTCATACATAGAACAATGAAACCCCAATATTCCACTCCCTGGCTCGATCCAGAGTCCAAGGGGTTTCATCAATGCCTCTGCATCCTCAAGGTCCAAAATTCTGCACACTCAAGAAAACCTAGTCAATAACACATGTTTGTGGTCAATACAACAAAGTAACATGTCATCAATCCATAATGCCTCATAATCATAAGCAAATTCCCAATAGTATAAGTGTCGAGATAATATGTATCACAGTATCATAAGTCTATCTATCCAACAAAAATGGAAATTGTTGGCACATATCATATGCATCCTCCGGGGTCGTCGGGTCTGGACTATAGTTGTCCCACTAGACCTTGACCTCACCTACTATTTGAATCTATAGCTATCGAATGTGATGATCCAAGATGCGGATCGACTCAACCATGAGCACACCCTCATCCGACACCTGCAAGGTGCTCAAGTCGAAACATGTGTAAGATCACTAATCATAATGTCTCAAACAGAGACATCAAAGACATCTTGCATACGCCTCAAGCATCAGGCAAGGCTAGTCATTAGGCCACGGGCCTCTCTTTTCCACAATCTTGTAGGATCCCACAAACCTAGGAGATAATTTATCCCCTTTTTCCAAACTTGATCGAACTCTTATGCGGTTTCAGCTGCAAAAATAATCAATCACCACATCGTAACTACGGTCGACATGATGCGCATCGACATAAATCTTCTTCCGATCCTGCACTTCCTTGATCCTTTGTCTTATAGTTTGCATTTAATCTTCCATTTCTTGGATCGCTTCCAGTCCCACTAGGACCCTATCCTCAAGACGATCCCGACTCAAAGGAATCTGACATGGTCGCAAATAAAGAAACTCGAAGGGCGCCATCTTAATGGTGCTTTGGTAACTGTTGTTATAAGTGAATTCTACTAGTGACAAGAATTGTTCCGAACACTTTTGTTGGTCCATCACATACTTTTGCAACATGTCTTCCAAGACTTGGTTTTTTCGTTCGGTCTTCCTGTCTGTCTCAGGGTGATATTCAATACCAAAGTTAAGATGGGTTCCCAAGGATTGTTGGAAACTACTCCAAATTTGTCCAGTAAACACCGATCCTCGATCGGATATAATTCCCTTAGGTACACCATGCATCATCACAATCTCACTAATGAAAACTCTAGCTATGTCAGGTGCCTGATACGTCGTATGTACAGGAATAAAATGAGCACTCTTCGTCAGAGTTTTGACTACCACAAAAATCGAGTCGTGTCTCCTTGTCGTCAGTGACAATCCAACAATGAAATCCATCGAAATGACCTCCCATTTCGATTCTGCAATAGCGTGTGGATGTAGTAATCCTGTTGGATGTGTATGTTCAACCTTTACCTGCTTCCATTCTAGACATCTGGCCAGATAGTTAACTATGTCTGCCTTCATTCCCTTCTAGAAGAATAAGGGTTTAAGGTTCGCCCTCATCTTCATGAATCCTGGGTGAGCCACGTACACTGCTATGTGAGCCTCTCTTCGGATCAAAATCCTCAACTCATCGTTCGGTGGTACGTAAATCCAATTTTTAAAAGTCAATAATCCATTGTCGTCAAACGCAAATCCTTCAAATATTGGTACCATCATTGTGTTTTTTCCGATACAATCCTTGACCTCTTTGTACCAGTCATCGTCGCGTTGTAAATTTATAATATTTTCAAGTAGATTCGTCTGAAGAGGAAACACCGAAAATATGCGTGGTCTCTGAATCAATGCATCTACGACGCGGTTCATGGTTCCTTTTATGTAAGTAATCTCAAAGTCATACTCGCAAAGAAATTCCGACCAATGTCGTTGTCACACGTTCAGGTCGCTTTGTGTAAAGATGCGTTGTAGTCCACAGTGGTCCGTCTTTAATTCAAATTTTCATCCAACAAGGTAGTCTCTCCAAACCTTCAAGGCATACACCATGGCTAACAACTCCAAATCGTGTGTCGCATAGTTCTCCTCATGCCTTCTCAGTTTCCTCGATATGTAAGTGATCATTTGACCGTCTTGCATCAAGACTCCTCCTAATCAGACATTTGGTAACTGTCAAACCTTAGATATGTCCAACGCAGCAAATAAAAAAATAATCGCTGACTTCACAAGGGTAATTTGGTTGTCAAGGTAAAAATATTGCATAGGGAGAACACAACCCAGATGTAAGAGAAGCACATGGAAAAATCGCCTTCAATTAAATTAAATGCATAGGAAAAAAATCACAGTCCAAACAACAGGTAAGGGAGGTCAACAGGAGTACGAATGCAGGCTAAAATCATTCTTAATTAAATTAAAGTGAAGAGGTAAAATGCAGGAGCATAGAAGAAAAGGGCACAGAGTAATCGTTCACCAGAAGCACAATGACCATTCGTCAACAAGAACAATCAACAGGGGTAGACGGATGGGAAAAAACATCATTCACTCATCATGCACGGACATAAAAGGACATTAGAATCTATAGGTTGTTGTGCATTGAAGTGACGATCATCGATTAGGCTCCTATCTGACTACTCAGGCGTGGACTAACGAACTAGGGATGAGGACGAAGTAAAAATCACAACTCTTCACAAAAATCAACAAACCAAAGGACAATCACAACATTCAGGGATCAAATGCCAAGGGAAACAAGTCAAGAAACGAGCTAAGGCTATGGGGAAAATTAAAGTTCTTGGATGAGATGTTAAGTCAAACATATTCTTTACCCAATTAAAAATATAGAAATGAAAGCGTAGGGTATAATAACAATATGCCATGCATAATAAAAGTAAGTGTACCATAGCCCAAGTTGTCTGCTCTAAGTCATTGTCCCGCGTGATCCGTGTAGCTCTTTCTTACCAACCGATGAGACTTCACCAGTACTTCCCAGCCAACGCTAGGGGTACTCTTCTTCCCCCTTATCCCCCAAAGCCGCAAAGGCTCCCCACACACTAAACCAAAGATCAACTAGCTCCCAACTCACCTCGCGAGGTCGAGCTACTACTCCTCACCGAGATGGGTATCCCAACTCCCACAAGCTAAGTTAGTCAAGTGTAAAATTCTACAACGTAACGTTATGCATGACAGAAGAGATCCATCCTTCTCCTCCTCCCTCCTTTATATAGAATTTTTAAGTCACTTATTTCCCAAATTCTCATTTAATTTATTGTTCAATAATCTAATTAAGAAAAAACCTCCCTGTACATGTGTCACCCATGCCCTTCGTTGCACCAGAAATTAATTTCATTAATTATTTAATTACTCCTATTTTCCTCACCCACCTAAAAGCATTCCTAGAATTGCTCCTAGGTGTCCCCATATTCCCTTACACAATTTAATGACTTTCCCCTTACTAATTTACTAGTTGAGTTCAATTTAGAAAGTTCTTAATGGCAAGATTCCTTGCAAAGTTGGTCATTCTACTTTTTCTATATGTTTCCCATTTTATTTATTTTTCCCCCTTTTTTCCTTAGTTTCCTAATTCTTTTAAATTTCCCTCTTTCCCTTTTCATCTAAAACTCAAATTAGTAAGTGTAGATAATTATCTTTTTCCCCTTTTTCTTTTAATTAATAAATTTTAATAAGCATGTGTAACAAAACAATCATTTCCCTTTTAAAATTTGAAATCCCTCATTAAATTGATTTTAATAATTTAATCAATTTTCTTACCCCCTTTTCGTCACGGGTTTAATGATTATTATTATTATTATTTATATTTTTTTTTTACCACAAGTATTACTTGAGACCTAGATTTTAATTTTCGAGGTTGGGCGACATTTTATTAGGGAATTTTTTTAAAAATATTTCTTATCACGTTATTCATTCTAAGTCCATATAAGTTTATTCTCTTATAGTTAACAATGTTACATTCCCTTCAGGATGCACTAGGTGCTCCAAGGGTGCCACTCACCTCATTCTATTTCCCTTGTGCAACGTGCCCTTCATGACGCACTACATGCTCCAAGGATGCCACTCACCTCTTTTCATTTTTCTTGTGCGATGTGCCCTTCAAGACACAATGCATGCTCCAAGGGTGCCACTCGCCTTTTGACTAACTTGGTAGACATAAAAAACCCCTAGAGTCAATAATCCGCCAGGTGATATTGTGGGAGACTATGTGCCTCTAAGGAATAAGGTCCCTGCCTTATTGCGCGCCCCTTAGAATCATTGTGAGTGACTGTCACAACCTTCCCTCACAACATCATGGGCCTTCTTGAACTAGGTAGTTGTAACTTACAACTCGAGATACAACAGGAGTACTAGTAGGCTGTGGCAGGGATGTTGTCCACACCTTTCCCTCAATGTCTCTCGTAGTCGTGCATGACCCCTCTACTCCACATGTGAGTTTGGTCGACAATCTATCATTAGCCTGCATCATCAACGAATCATTTCAGAATAACATTCATAATCATAACATCTAATCAGATGCACATATGTCATATATAGAAAAATCAAACCCCAACAGTGCACTCCTTGACTCGATCCAGAGTCCAAGGGGTTTCATCAATGCCTTTGCATCCTCGAGGTCCAAAATCCTGCACACTTAGGAAAACTAAGTCAATAGCACCTCTCTGTGTCAATACAAGAAAGTAACATGTCATCAATCCATAACACCTCATAATCATAAGCAAATTCCGACTAGTATAATAATTTGGATCACTTGCACTCAAGTGTCCTCAATAATAAGTTTTCTCACTATGATCAAGAGCGGGATGTTACAATAGTATCTTTGTTGACTACAAAAGAATAATATCATAACTTTTGGGATAACTTGTCCTTCCTATTCATACCTTGACTACAATATATTGTGATAATCAGAGTGCTATAGAGGTTTCTAAAAATCATGTTTCCCATAGTAAAATGAATTATTTTGACCTTTATGATCACTATTTGAGACAATTGGTTCATGAGAAAATTTTCTCTCTTGATTTTTGATGGTATTTTCACCAAAACTTTGGTTGAAGCTATATTTATCAAGCTCCATATGATTATTGGGCTTCAAGAAGCTAAAATTATCGGGGGGGGTGTCTTAATGATGTAACTTTACCTCCTGAATATCCAAAGACATGTGATGATAGGGGGTTTTTGGAACATTAATCATTGACAATTCCTCACACATATCCTAGGTTCATTCGGTTAACTAGTCGACCTACCTATCTGGGTACATTCAGTCGAGCAATTGACTAGCATACTACATCCTTCAGTCAAGTAGACGATGTTCCTGTTGGTAAGAAAATCAACTACCAGTTGAAGATAGTGAGGTCATGGATCAACTAGCCCAACAATCGACTATGAGTTGGATGCATAGGTGGTCAGGTTGAGCATCCCTATCAAGCTGACTCATCAATGCAAATTTGGTGGAGACAAATCTAAGAATCGACAATTACATGTGAACAATATATTTTGTATTCTATGGAATTTAGTTATATATTGAGGATATAAATAGTAGAACCCTTGGGTCATTATCATGAAGTGATCATGGTGATCAATAGATTAAATATACACTGTAATGTTATGATCACAATACACTTTTCTTAAGTGTTTTAATTGTGTATTTAGACACCAACTCTATCTTTGAAATTTTGATTCCTATTTGATTATCTACATAAGTATTTATCTATTTCTTTCATTGATTCCAACAATTAGAATCAATACAGTGACGAAACACTCCATCAATTAATCCTTCATTTGGGATAATTATAGAATGAATTATTTGAAACTAACACCAAACATGAAATAATGGTTTTGCCAATGAAGGAGTACATAGAACAATGGTTAAAAAAATCCTTAGTTAATATAAGAGAGATAGATAAACAAGAATTAGTTACATCAGTTATGTCACCTAGATCACAACAACAACATCCTATAAAATATTCCACAACAAAAAATGACGATTTGGAATTTCGATCATAGTAAGTCGAGTAGTCTCCATTGTAACATCCCGCTCTGGCGCACTTACAAAACTTATTCTTTCAGGACACTTGCTCGCAAGTGATCTGGTTTTTTATGATGATAAAACATTTATCCTTGATGATGATGCGTTATGATAGAGACATGATGTTTTACTTCTTTGACATAAACATGTGCTATTGACTCAGTTTTATTGAGTGTGCAGGGTTTTTGACCTGGAGGATGCAGAGGCATCGACGAAACCCTTGGACTCCGGATTGAGTCAGGGAGTGTGCTATTTGAGTTGATTTATTTACCATGATATTTTATTGATTTGATGATATGTTCTTGACATGTTCTAACATGATGGTTGATGATGCAGGCTGACGATAGCTTGCCGACTAGACTCACATATGGAGTAAAGGGGCCACACACTATTTCTAGAGAGGTTGAGGGAGAGGTGTGGACAACAGCCCCGCCACAGCCTACTAGCACTCCCGTCGTGGCTC
>JZKD02S0806929.1:125765-137763 GCA_000966675.3 Picea glauca | reverse complement strand
GTTGGCCGGAGTCGACCCCGTGACCTTCGGGCAAGGTAAAGCCTTGGGAAGGGCCGCCCAACCGGTGCACCCACATGTGTTACTTAACATATGTATGCATTTTAATTTATTTGAGTTTGCAATGATGTGAAGTGGGGCACAGACCGGGCCAGGGCTAAGCCCCGACCCATGGTTATATATGTATTGCATACGACCATTTCTATGGGAGGTTAAACCTGTGGTTATATATATGTGTTGTGTAACCGTTATGGTATGCACGCGGTTATACATATAACATGTGACCATTGTGGATGCACACGGTTTAACCCTATGGTTATATATATGGTTTAAAACCTTAGCCCTGTTTGTATTGCGCGCAGTCATGTGGTGGCCATGTGCCCACGGGCCTTGGTGGTTAAGGTTCGGCGCATAACTGTTTGACAGTTTGTACCGGTTGTGCGGTTGCGATCGGTGCTGAGTTTTTCTACATAAAAACACGTGGGGGCTAGGTTGAGCCAACAAGAGTGCATTTTGGCAATCCAGAGACAAGAAGTTTGAAGGGGAACTTCCAGGAAGCCTATCTTCTTTAATTTTTGGCCAAACGAGGTGCCGAAAAAGCACAGCTAGGGGTTTTTGGAAGTTCTGAAGCCATTGGAGTTGTCTATTGGCATTTTGAGCATTGTAAAATACATTTTTGAGCACTTTGGGCAAATAATACAAGAGATCCATTGGAAGCTGGACCAGAAGATGTAGCCCAAGAGAGGGGTGAACTCCTTTATCATTTGTTGTGTTATGTGTTTTATGTTCACTATTTATTGTTGTTGTTTATATGCATCTTGAATGAGTAAATTCTATTAAGGTTGTCTTGAAAAATTGATCCATTTGCATTTTAACACATAAAATTAAACTTGCAAATATTTTCAAGAATACAAGTCTTCTTCATTTTTAGATCATTCTCGCATTGCAAAAATGGATTGATTCATGTGTGCATTTTGTATTGGTATTCTGGAAATGGAAAAATGAATTGACTCATGTCTGCATTTTGTATTGGTATTTTGGCAATGGAAAAACAAATTGATACATGTATGCATTTTGTATTGGTATTCTGGTAATGGAAACATGAATTGATTCATGTCTGCATTTTGTATTGGTATTCAAGAAATGGAAAAACAAATTGATTAATGTCTGCATTTTTTATTGGTATATTGGAAATGGAAAAATGTTTTTGCTTTTAAAAGTTGCTAGAGTTTGCCATTTAAAATGCCCATGTTTTTGCTTTCAAATGAGACATAGATTGTCGTTTTAAATGCCCACGTTTTTTCTTTCAAATGAGACAGAGATTGCCATTTAAAATTGCCCAGGTTTTTTCTTTCAAATAAGATTGAGTTTTTTGTTTTAAATGCCCACATTTTTGCCTTCAAATGAGACTGAGATTGTTGTTTTAATTGCCCACATTTTTTCTTTCATATGAGACTGAGTTTGTTGTTTTAAATGCCCACGTTTTTTCTTTCAAATGAGATTGATCTTGTTGTTTTAAATTCCCACATTTTTTCTTTCAAATGAGACTGCGATTGTCGTTTTAAAGGCCCATGTTTTTTATTTCAAACGATGGAATGAGTTGTTGTTAAATGCCCACAAATTGCCATTAAATGGTAGCATGTGCTTGCTGAGGTATGGCACAATGATTCTCCATTAACTGTGGTTGCGTTTTGCTGCTGGTGTGACCACGTTTTTTCCCCTTTAAATGGTTGACTGCGATTGTTGGATTGGACACCATTTTGCCTTAAATGTTGCCTGCGTTTTACTGTTAATTGCCATGTTAATTGTAATATTAAATGATATATTATTGATATATTCATTGCAATATTAAATGCTATATTATTGCCATATTAATTGCCAGGATAATTTGCTACAATGAGTTAATGGACAACAGATTCCTTCTTAATGATATATTAATTGTGTTGTTACGGTTATATTAATTGCCTTGTTACTGTTATATTGATTGTTACTATTACATTAATTGCCTTGTTATTTCTTTACTAATGGTTATGTTAATTAAAATGTTAATCACATTTTCATTTCTATATTACTCGTTATGATAACAATTGTGTAAATCACCTTGTTATTGCTGAATTAACTATCATGTTAATTGTTACATCAATTGCCTTGTTTTGCTATAATAATTGTCATGTAACTGCAATGTTGTTGCCTTGTTAGATTGCTAAACTGACGTAATAGTTGGTAGTTTCCTTCTCAATATTAATGACAACTAGTATTGTTAGTTTGGTCGATATAGTAGTCTACATGCTAAGATTAATTGTTGATAAGTGTTTTAATGGAATCATTCTACTTTAAGATTGTAAATGTTGTTATTTAAGTTAATGTCTAGTTGGATGGAGAATTTGGATTAACATAGACTTGACCTATTAGGTTGTGTTAAAGATTAAAATTTGATTGGTAAGTAAGGAATGGATTGCAAATTTTAGACTCAGTGGATTGAATTTTAATTAAGGATAGAGGGAATTTATAATTATGGTTTTAGTACTGACCACTTAGATTTGCAAAATTAATTGTATTAACGTTTATTTAGCAGACACATTATTGTCTAATTGTAACTTGATGTGCCTCGTTAGAATGGAACCCTTGTTAAAATTGAATGTAATCATAGACCGATTAGACTGGGTGATTGGTGGGGTCGGGGATGATATCATTTGGGCTGGCGTCGCCACTTGTCTGTGTCCTCTTGTGTCTCATCAACCTTTCTGTGGGGTAGGTATAGTCTCCCAGTTAGTATTAGGTTCCTAGCATGTCGAATTTTTCTTGAGTCTTGGTCCCTTTTGTTTTGCCTCAGGGTCATTGACGTGCCTCGCATCTAGGGACGACATGGTCCCTGATGAGGGGATCATGGTGCGCACTATGGGTTAGTGGCGAATGATAGCTTGGTCAGAGTCGGTGTAACATCCCGCTCTGGTGCAATGAGAAAACTTATTATTTGAGGACACTTGCTCGCAAGTGATCTGGACTTTTTTTATGTTAAAACATTTATACTTGATTATGATGCGTTATGATAGACGACATGATGTTTTACTATTTGATGTAGACATGTTCTACTGACTCAGTTTTATTGAGTGTGCAGGGTTTTGGACCTTGAGGATGCAGAGGCATCGGTGGAACCCCTTGGACTCCATATTGAGTCAAGGGGTGTGCTATTTGAGTTGATTTATTTACTGTGATATTTCATTGATTTGATGATTTGATGTTGACATGTTCTGACACGATTGTCGATGATGCAGGCTGACGATAGCTTGCCGACCAGACTCACATATGGAGTAAAGGGGCCACACATGATTTCCAGAGAGGTTGAGGGAGAGGGGTGGACAACATCCCTACCACCGCCTACTAGCACTCCCTCCGTCGCTCGAACTGTAGGTTAACAATTACCTAGTTCGAGAGGATCCATGATGTCATGAGGGCAGACTGTGACAGTCGCTCACGATGATTCTAAGGGGCGCGCAATAAGGTAGGGGCCTTATGCCTTAGAGCCCTTAGTCTCCCACAAGTTCACCTGGCGGACTGTTGACTCTAGGGGTTATAGATGTCTACCAATTGGTCCAGTTGGCGAGTGGCACCCTTGGAGCACATGGTGCATCCTAAAGGGCACGTCACACAAAAGAACACAAGAAGTGAGTGGCACCCTTGGAGCACTGTAATGACCCTAATTGAATAAATGATTAAAGATTACAAAGCAAAGTTAATTAAAGAAAATAAGTGTGATTAATTAAGTAATAATCAAACTGAAGATTACCTTTAATGACTTGTGACATAAATTTAAGAGATAAATAAAAAAAAAGGAGATAACAGGGATTTTGTATGCTACAGAGGGTGGCGTATGCAGGGCGAGAAGCCCAGAAATCCCGAGAGGATAAAAATGTTAATGAAGAAACGAAGGACGGAGGACGGGGGTGGTTGAGGAGTGAATGCGGGAGTTGGCAGGGAGGAATAAGGGAAGGGAAGAGGGGGATGTGTGCACCATTCGTCAGGGGGGGATGGTTGCGGAGAACGGTTTGGCTATTTGCAGAGAGCCGAGAGATTTACTGCGACTTGTGTGCTCAGATTGAGGCACAAGATTTACTGGTTGTGACATATTGATCAGGGAAGCACCGTGTTGCTGGAGGTTTTGGGCACAGAGGGCCAGGATATCCGTAGATATCCTGGAGCTAGGTCATTTTCCTAGTTGGCAGGGTGGACATTAGTTTTGGGCAGTTATTTTCTGTGTCTGTGGCAGGACTGGACTGTGTAGCAAGGCAGCAAGGAAGCAAGGGCAACATAAATTACCATCAGATCTAGGTACTTTGTCAAGTTATGTATTTATTTCTTTCTGCCATGAAATCAGTATTTATTGATAAATCTAACCTACTGAAGTTTCTGTCATGAAAATCAATATTATGATTGAAAGTTATTGTTTCAGTTTATCTCATAAAATGTTTATGAGACTTAATGATGTTTAGAAATTTATGGGCATTACATATGGTATCATAGCATCTTAGTTCGAAATCTGGAGCCTAAGGGCCAAAATCCGGAGTGTTAACTCCAGCCATGCTTAACCTGTAAGAAACACACGTTCAGTTTGACCAAATAGGATGGATACAGTATGGTATCCAAGCAAATGATCTCATGAATGTCATAAGCAACCGTTTTAGACAATACCCTTTAACTAGATCATATATGGTTACTACAGTTTTATCCTAAATATTTGAAGGAACGCCCTTTAAAACAGTAGCAGCAAACCAAAAAGTTTGAAGGATCATTTCATATAGAAATGGCTACCTTAAAGCAGCCGGATGAAAAAAAAATTAAAAAATTTAGCAGACTTACATTATGCAGGAACAGTGAAACTAGTTGCCTGTATCAGCCTCGGTGAATTTTAAATAATGTAACAGGAACTATAGACCCTTATAAAATTTCAAACGTGTTAAAGAGAGAAATTTTTACATTACGTAATGTTTCATGCAAATTAATCATTATCTCGAAGAAGAGCTGTCTGTTACACGGGAGAACGGATCTGCGTCGTCGGATCTCGGATGAAGTCCCATTAGCCGTTAGATTTAGACAAGTTGCGCGGGGTTTAAGCCCTAGCCTGCATAGGAGGAGTCATCGGGAAATCTGAGTCATCGGGGTTTTGTGAAGTTAGAATATCGAAACCTTGTGGTCCTCGAAATCCCGAGAACGGATCCTAGCCGTTGATCTTGGCAGGACACGTGTCAGCGTTTGGGAGGCGTCGGGATTTTACCATCAGAGATTTGGGGAGTATAGAACCGATACATATCAAAATCGCGATACGCGATTTCCCGATCAGATCTGGACCGTCCATTGTGCAGGACGCGTGTCAGAGGATCCCGTAGAGTCGTGGATCGGGAAATCGGGGTTTTCGAAGATAAGGAAACTACGTCGCTGGGAATTGCGATCGACGATATATCGATGGTGACATAAGCAAGGTGGGACCAATAGAGTCAGAGTGAAGGACAGGTGTCCATCATCTGGGAAGAGTCGGGAAACCCGTAGGAAAATCCCGGTACAACCACAGTCATCCATCTATGAGACGGGTGGCTACCATCGATTACCATCAGCGATTGGCCCATCATAAAATCGAAGTTCTTGAGGTCATGAGAACTAGGACATCGTAAGTCCCGAAACCCCAAGAATCAATCAGGACCATCCGTCTACGAGGACAGGTGGCAAAGGATCGAGCGCCGTCGGAGTTTTGTTCATCGAAGTTTTCGATGGTAAGGAAATTGTGCAACAGGAAATTCCGAGGATGCATGTCAGGGGATCCCGAGGGATCGGGGTTTGGCATTTTGGGTTTCCTGCATACAAAGGAATCACGACCAGAGAAGTCTTGAAATCCCGAAATGAGACGGGTCCCACAACCATGAAGTTTAAGTGGAGGACATGTGTCACTCCATATCGGGGTTCGGAGCTAGGAAGGTTTTATGAACGAGTGTGTAAACCTCCGACATGCGATTTCCCGATGCGAGAATGGAGCTGTTTGATTGGAGGGACACGTGTCCTAGGATCTGAAGGAGTCGGGATTCGACATTTCGGACTATTGCATACAAAGGAATTGTTGCATTAGAAGTCGCGATTTCGCGATACCTGATAGAATGACACAAGGTAGTGGTGACGTGGAGGAGAGAAAGAGATCACATGTGCATCAGGGATCGACATTTTGAGATTCTCGGTGGCGAGAAAATCACGCCAGGAGAACTCGCGAAACTCGAAAGCCCAACGTAATTAACTTAACACTTAAACCTTTGTCAAGGATTAATTAATGACTGTTTAAATAAGACTTGATCATATCGCGAAATCGGAGATCGGGGATTCGGGATTCAGTTTGCGCCGAATCTTTGTTGTGGGAAACCCCGAATCCCGACAGAGAGTTAGAACTATGGTCACATAGGTGCAGGCCACATGGACCTCGGTGTAGCCGGAAAGGCTAACACGCGAGGAAGAGGGGCATCGGGATATTGGGAATTCCATAGGCACAGGATTCATGCAAATCAATAGCGCGATATCCGAAATCCCGATAAGAAATAAGGTTGCGGTCAAAAGGCAAGGTCGTGTGGATCACGAGCATAGATTAGGGGATAAAGTGCTGGGAACATATCGGGGATCGGGAAACCTAAGGACGTGTGCACGTTGACATCACAAACGCTGAAACCCCGAATCCCGACAGGGTGATACCAAGCCACGGTCATGGAGGCGGGTCATATAGAATAAGGTATAGCCAGTAGGGGCTAGCCCATAGAGACGGAGCTCTTCAGAAAATTGGGAATCGGGAGTCTGTGAGGACAGAGGTTCGTGACAACGAAAGTCGCAAAACCCCGAATCCCGACAGGAATTAGGACTACGGTCACTTAGGACAGGGTCACATGGACCAAAGCATAACCGAAAGGGGGGGGGGGCTAAAGCTAGAAGGAGTGTATCGGTATCGGGCATAAGGAGACCCCAAAACCTGGAATTTTAATTGGGAAATTTTACAGTTAGGAGCAAGGGCCATGAGAAATACAAAAGACAATGTATGGGCATCTAACTACATGCATATGCACAGACGAATAAATTTATAAATATAAATGAAATAAAATTGAAATCAGAATACCAAATCCGTACAAAGCTGGAATTACAAACAAATCTTTTGTTCAAAAGAAGAAATCACCATTCATTACCACAGCGCAAGGAAGATTCATGCAAATTCTTAATTCGAATAACCCCGCGTTCTTCATAAAGGTACTGGAACTATGCACAACATGCAGATTGAATCGTACCTCTTACCATAGCTGAGGGCGAGCTCCGCAAAGTGTACAGACAGGGGTTGATTTCCAATATTTCAAGGAGACTGGACTCTAGGTCCTGAGTCTTGTCAGTAGCCACCACAATATACCCTATTTCTGCAAAACAAATTGAAGCACATATAGCATTAACCAGTGCTAGTGAAGTGCTTAGAACGATGGTGAGGATGTGAGCCATGGCAAGGGAGATTCTAGAAACCTCTGAGCAGAGGAGAGGCAGAGATATGATGGACAAGGAATGATGCGAGGAAAGACCCGACAAGGGAGAAAGTGGGACAGAGGAAAATGCGTGGAGCATTGAAAAGTTGACAGGTGTAGAAATTGGGATACGAGGGAGCTTAAGAAAGCCAGACGAGCACATGGAACCCATGCGTGCCCGAACCCTTGTGAGGATGTTAATCATTTTTTTTATATTTAGTCAAAATGTTAAAATAATTTAAATTAAATTAATTAAATTAGTATAAATAATATGTATATATATATAAGGTCAAGATAATTTTATTATTAATTTAAGCTAAATTAAATTAGTATAATAATATTCTTTTTAAAATTAGTTAATTAATTAAGTGTAAGGTTAGTCTACCTTAAAGATATTTAATGATGATTAAGACTTAGACTGGTGGCGCATGCACTAGGAAGTGACGAGTAAAGCACAAGGCTAATGTAGTCACAAGGCGAGGGAACCAATAATTCTTTTGGCAAAGAACGAAAAAACCAAGCTTAGATGCTTAAACCTGACCCAAACTGAGCCAATTCCCCTGATGGAGTAATGTCTGTTTACAGAAAAGTAAAGAAAAATTACGCCCAACCCCGTTTCTAAGTTTAAGTAGCACCCATTTGAAACGTCCTTGAACTCACCTAGACAACTTTGGGGGTGATGCAGGATGGCCAGGACTCGAAGGGGTCGAGGCAGGGGAGCGTCGTCATGGGTACCACCGACGTCACCCACAGCATCACCACCACCGACACCACCACCAGCACCACCACCACCATCGCCTGAACTATCCCTCATACTACGCTCGTTGGAAGCCATTAACGAGACCTTAAAGGGGCGCCAACCAGTGGGGGCTGAAGTGGAACCCTCACCATCTAGAACCGGTAATATAGAAGCCTCAAGGAACTCAAGGGGAGAACTTCCACCTGGAGACATCACACGAGAGTTATAGAAGATCAAACTTCTAGAGTTTTCCGTAGGTCGTGCCAGTGAACGTGCAGAATCATGGTTGGAATGCATGACAAGGTGTTTTGCCTTAAGGGATTATACGTCCAATTCAAAGGCCAAGATTGCAATTTTCCAATTAAGGGACAATGCCTTGAACTGGTGGGGAAACTTAGAAAGACAACTACACCTTACCCCAGACACAATATCTTGGGAACTTTTCGAGGAGAGGTTCTGAAGGAAATATCTACCAGCATACTACGAGGAACAACAGGTAGGGGCATTTCATGCCTTAATACAAGGTAATAGAACTGTAGAAGAATATGAGATCAGATTTATGGAACTGGTCAAATATGTGTCGTATATGGATACCGACCAATGACAGGCTGATCGCTTTGTTTATGGATTGAACCCTAAGATAAGAGCTATGGTAAGGATGTGGAAGCTGTATTCAGTAGCAGAGGCGGTAGAAAGTGCGCGTTACACAGAAGAACACATGAACTTAACAGGGGGTGTAAGATCGACATTTTTACATCGCCCAGGATTCGTAGGAAAGACCCCAAGGACATTTTCAAGGGGAGGGGGCTCAAGGCCACCACCTTATGGTAACAAAGGCGTACCAAGGACAGTAACTGCAAGGATTTCAATGGCAGCTAGTGCTGCGTCTCATTCATCGCCAACGGTGCCGACAGGCCCATGACCATCGCAGGGAACAACAAATAGGGGCAGGGGTTCCAGGGGGAGGAACTCATTTCAGGGACCGTCACATAACAGTGCATCGGTTCCATCTCATATTACCTGTTGGAGGTGTAAAGGACGCCATTACCAGCGGGACTGCCCGGAGTTACAACAAGGGTTTATGCATAGGGAAGGAAAGGCACCAATGGGAAGATCAAGTAGAAACCACAAGATTTACGCAGCGGTTAACAACCGCCAGGCTGAACATCAATCCACAGTAGTGGAGTCATCAAGTACGCTAAATCACATTAATGTTAAGATTTTGTTTGATTCTGGTGCGACAGATAGTTTCATTTCACCATCTTCATTAGAGAAGAGTGGGTTGGCAGCCTACGAGCACGATGACTTTAAACAAGTCGAAATGGCTTCGGGAGAAAAACAAGCTGTAGGACCTAGTGTTGATAATTGTATAGTAGACCTAGGATTGTGCACTACTAGGTTGAAGGTATACATCACCGCTCTTGGGACGTATGACCTAATTATTGGAATGGATTGGTTAGCAGCTCATCGAGCTTTAGTAGATTGTTTCGCAAAGAGGGTGCTTTGTGTCAATGATGAAGGAGAATCGGTAGAGATCCAGGGTGTACAGAGAAAAGTGTCATTACATTTTATATCGACTATGAAGGTCAAGCGATGCTTGAGGCAAGGGTGTCGACTTTATGTAGTGGAAGCAGTGAATGAAAGGAAGGGACCCTCATTGGATCAGTACCCAGTACTACCAGAATTTCAGGACGTTTTTCCGAACGAGTTACCCGGATTACCTCCAGAGAGGGAGCTTGATTTTACTATTGAGCTAAAACCTGGTGCAGAACCAATATCCAAGACTCCGTATCGAATGATAGCGCCAGAACTTTGTGAATTGCAAATGCAGTTGAAGGAGTTACTAGACTTAGGGCTAGTAAGGCCTAGTGTCTCACCTTGGGGCGCACCGATAATTTTTGTAAAGAAGAAGGATGGATCCTTACGATTGTGTATAGACTATAGGGATTTGAACCGTGCTACAGTGAAGAATAGGTACCCAATGCGGCGAATAGATGATCTCTTCGATCAGATGAAAGGAGCAACGGTATTCTCAAAGATCGATTTGCGATTAGGGTATCATCAGTTGAGGATTAAGGAAGGTGATATCCAGAAAACTGCATTTCGAACTCAGTTTGGACATTACGAGTTTGTTTTGGTACCTTTTAGATTGACCAATGCACCCGCAGTATTCATGAGTCTCATGAACGGCGTATTCTGTAAGTACTTAGATCGATTTGTACAAGTTTTTCTAGATGGCATACTCATATATTCCAAGAATGAAAGAGAACACGAGGAACACTTACGAATAGTGTTGTCTTGCCTTAGAGAGAACAAATTGTATGGGAAGCTGTCAAAGTGTTCCTTCTTCTAGAATGAAATCCACTATTTAGGTCACATCATTTCCGGCAAAGGAATCTCGGTGGACCCAGAAAAGGTAAAGGCCATTATGGAATGGCCAGTGCCGAAGAATTCCCATGAGGTAAGGAGCTTCATGGGGCTAGCGGGTTATTATCGGAGGTTTGTGGAAGGATTCTCAAAAGTAGTGAAACCCATCACCACTTTGCAATGCAAGGGGGTCAGGTATGAATGGACAGAAGAATGTGATAGTGCATTCAGGGAGCTTAAGAGATTACTAACTAGTGTGCCAATTTTGCGAGTGCCAGATATGGAAAAGGACTTCATGGTCTACACAGATGCCTCGAAACAAGGTTTGGGGGCCGTGCTGATGCAGGATGGAGGAGTGATAGGTTATGCATCACGAAAGTTGAAGAAGCACGAAGAGTTATACGCGACTCATGACTTAGATTTGGCAGCTGTAATGCTAGCTCTGAAACTTTGGAGGCACTATCTTGTGGGACGAAGTTTTGAGCTCAAGACGGACCATCAAAGTTTAAAACACCTCTTCACTCAAATAGATCTGAACGCCAGGCAAAGGCGATGGAGTGAGTTTATGAGTGAGTATGATTTTGGTATTTCTTATATAAAGGGAAAGGAAAATGTGGTCGCAGATACCTTGAGTAGAAGACCACGTATCTTCTCCTTGGTGACCTTAAAGGTCAGTCTCAGGGAACAGGTGTTGACACAACTACTAGGAGACAGTTGGTATTTACAGGTTACTTCAAACCTCCAGAGCAGGAGGCAGATAGACCCAAAGTATGAAGGATATAATCTGGAAACAGATGAATTGTTAAGATATCGAGGAAGGATGTACATCCCTGAGAATGGGGATATTTGAAACATCATACTGAAGGAAGCCCATAGATCACTTTATTGTGCACATCCGGGAGTGAAGAAAATGTACACAGATATGAAGAAGCTCTTCTTTTGGGTGGGCATGAAGTGCGATGTAGTCCATTTAGTTGCCAAATTCCTAGAGTGTCAATAGGTGAAAGCTGACCACCATCACCCGGCAGGCCTCCTACAACCACATGATGTCCCAATGTCCAAGTGGGAAGTTATTTCTATGGATTTTGTTGTAGGATTTCCGCTCACATCTCATAGACACAATGTCATTCTTGTGATAGTGGACAAGTTGACCAAGACTGCTCATTTCATTCCGGTTAGAGACACATATGATGTTACATATGTGACACGAGTATTCATAAGCGAAGTTATCCGTTTGCACGGGATTCCAAAGAAGATTATTGTTGGAAGATTGGTTGTTGTCATTGATGTCAACCCTAGTCATGGGTTTTGGACCAGAAGATTGATGAAGTTATTTGGACATGAAGGAAAATGAAAATGAAGATACAAC
>JZKD02S0806929.1:85930-104367 GCA_000966675.3 Picea glauca | reverse complement strand
GTAATGAATTTAAAAATATAGAAAGGATTAATAAGTGCATTTATCTTTTGGGTTTAAAAATAAAAAGAGAGAAATAAATAATAGAAATAAGGAAACTTGTAATAAAGGAAACTTAGTAATGGAATGTAGGGGACATAGGGTAAAAAGAAAAAAGGAATCAGCAATTAAGGAGTTACTAAAATGAACTAAATTGTGGGAACTTCATTTTAGGAATGTTATTAAAAGCATGAGAGGGGATATAGGAACCCTAGGAGTAATTTTAGGAGAGACTAAACGGGTGTGAGGGAAATGAGTCTTTTAATTATTAAAAAGAAATTAGTTTTTGGAGAAACGTGGGGGATGAGTGACACTTGGACGACAGAGAATTTTTAGAGGATTGTCATTAAAAATTAAATTAAGAATGATTTAGGAAAGTAGGTGGGTCTCAAATTTCTATAAAATATGGGGAAAAGAAGGAGGAGGGGATGAACGGTGAGCGTAACGTTACGCTGCCAGATTGTGGCTTGATTGTTTGCTTGTGAGGAGTTGGGAATTTCTCAGCTGTATTAGGTGGTAACTCAGCCTTGGAGGTGAGCTGAGAAGCTAGTCTTATCTCTGGATCTTGTGTGGCCCCTTTGCGGCTCGGGGGGCTAAGTGGGAAGCAGAGTACCCCTAGCAATTGGCTGGGAGGTACCGGTGAGGGGTCCACGGTCGGAAAGCAGGAGCGGCAAGGAGCCTGGGACTTCGATCGAGGGGGGGACAACATACGAGGCAGGCACAAGGAAATAGGTACGCTCGTTTATTTTATTGAGTATAATGCATTAGATATTAAGATGGGAACTGTAAGATGATTGTAATGTTATGAAATGTTGGTTTTGGAAATCTCGCTTGCTGATATTTTACGGAAGTAAAACTAGATCTGGTTTTCCCTCTGGCACTTGTTGGTTTGATTTCTAAGATCATTTGATCTGGTTTTTAGATCTGGAATTCGTCTATATGAGCATTGGCAAATGTTTATATTATTTATCCTTCGATCCGTTGAAAATTTCGTTTTCATGGTTGGTTTCGTTGGGCAATTCTGAAATTGTTGGCTTTCTACATTCGTTTGGTGGTGCTTCAATTCGTTAGGTGTTTTATTTTTACCTTGTTGTGGGCATTCTGATTTCTATGGGCGTGCGCATTGATGGTGGGCATTTTACATTGTTTATGGGCATTTTTTTATATGTTGTGGGCGAATTCCTCTTTGTGAGCGTTTAAGATCTCAATGGGCGTTTTTCATTTGCCAGTGGTCGTTTTAATTTAGTGAAGGCGTTTTTCCATTTTCCAGTGGTCGTTTTTAATTAGTGTGGGCATTTTCATTTGCCGGTGTGTGTTTTTAAACATTGTCGGGCATTTTTAAACATTGTCGGGCGTTTTTAAATCATTGCTGGGTGTTTTTAAACATTGTTGGGCGTTTTTAATCATTGTTGGGCATTTTTAAACATTGTTGGCCGTTTTTAATTATTGTTGGGTGTTTTAATGATTGTTGGGCGTTTGTAATCATTGTTGGGCGTTTTAATTATTGTTGGGCTGTTGTTTTAATTTTGTTCTGGTTGTATTTGCATCTTCATGATATTATATCTGTTCCTTCCTAAATTGCTTGTAAATATATACCCAAAACTTTTTAATTATGTTCTGTTGTATTGCATCTTCATGGATATGATATCTGGTTCAAATGTAAGTTCAAAATCTATAATCCATATAAATTACAAGCTGGAGGGAATGGTTGGAAGACTTAAAATAGTATTGGTACCATGGAAGCCGCGAGACTTTGGAAGGTCTAGACTCTGATCAATCCCATATACAACACATCATCGGCTTCCTGTTTATAATGCACGTTTTTTTTCTTGGGCTTTGGTTGCTGAAAGTGTTTTTCAATTACAGTTTGTTTTTATTCTTTTTATGACAACCCATTGACTGGTTGGGCTATCCTCCTGTTCCGACTTCTATTATTTTAGCTACGCTCAGATAATTATTGAATTTCATGTGTTAATATCAACATTGTGCTTCTCTATTTGGGTTTGTTCGAACTAGATTTAAGACTTAAAAGTCACATATTTTAGATGGGTTTCTCTCTTTGTCTCTTGTGATCATGAAATGTTGCGAAGTAATTGTGTGGTCTGTATCAAAATTGTTAACTTTAAGAGGCGGGGAAAAATGGGTTTTAACTTTGTCAACCTTGCCTAATCGTTAATTCATTAGATTATTTGATTTGTGAATCAATTTATTATAAACCTTTCTCGGAATATTTGTTACTAATGCTCCACCACACTCCCTTTGCAACTTATATTTTATTAAAAAAATATAGATCAAAATCTAGCTATTCGTTTCAATTAAAGGCGCTCCCAACTGTTCATTTTAATTTCCCTTAGAAACTGCAATCAGTATTATTACAGCGTAGTGGTTGGGTTGTTGAGTTTAAAAAAGGTTTATAATAAAAAGGGTAACCATGAAATGTAAGACCATTGTTGTTTTTGTTTTTAAAATACTATGAAATGAAATGTTTGAATGGTTTGGATTAGATTAATGGTCAATGGGATTTTTCAGTTAAATAAGAAAAGTATTTTTATCTATGCATTTTAGAGATTTAAGCACATGAATTGGAATTGAAAATTTTGAGAAACCTAATCTAAATTATGTACATTTTGAATATGATTTAGGCATTTCGTTCAACATTGCTTCTAGTAATAGATTTGGTATAGATTCCAGATCAGTTGGTTGTGTGGATTTTCTAGATGAAGGCCACCTTTAGTTGTATGAATGAAAAATCTCAACATGAGAAATTTTGAACAATCTCTTTAGCTTTCTCAAGGGAATTCTATAAAAACAAATTATAAACATCATAACAATTCAAATACTATTTATGTTTTATACATTTTTTTATTTATGGATAATGATATGAAATGAAATGTTGAATGGTTTAGATTAGATTAATGGATAATGGGATATTTGTACAATGTTCCTTTAAATCTGGTTATATTTAGACATGGTCTTATTAATTAACGTTGTTGTTATATATTAACGATTCCAATTATGATGTCATATTGTTGTTTTTAAACCTGATGTTATTATATAGTTGAGGATATGTTATATATTGACATGATGTTATTGTATTTTTAAACATGATGTTATTTTAAAACATGACGATATTGTTATTTTTAAACCCGATGTTGATTATAAATGTGATGTTATTATAAACATGAGGTTATTTATATATTGAGGTTGTTTATAAATATGGGGTTAAATATGAGGTTATTTACTACAATAATAATGAAATTTATGATCTTAAATAAACATCGAAGTGTGAGCTCCTCATGTTCATTTGAAGGTTTCTATTTTGTTTGTTCATTGTTGAAGTCCTTCGGACATGCGCATCCATAGAGTTAGTGGTTGTCTTTAGTTGTTTTTGTACTTGGACAATATCATTCTTTTGCGGTTTGCTGGTGTAGGGTGGGATTTAGACACCTTCAGTAGCCTTAGCATTTATGTTTGTGTGTGATTTTTCTGTGTAAAGAATCCAGTGCTGTATCAAGAGTCTCGGGCTGTTTAAAGGCACAATTTCCACTCTTGTGACACACTCTGAGCCGTATCACTAGTCTCAGGCTGTTTAAAGGCACAATTTCCACTACTGCGACTCCCTAAAAGATTTATTAGTTTCTTCCTGAGAAGTCGGCCAGGAGCCTGTCTAATCTTCTTTCGAGAAGACATAAGACTAAAATCCCTGCTTTTCTGTGCAGAAATTGTAAACTCTACTATTGGATTCTTCCATCTCTGACTGTACTGTACTTAACACCTGGTGTCATTTTCTGCTTACAGCTGCTAGTTGTACGCCTTATGTCTAGGGGCGTTTATTTCTTGAGGTCACTATGATATGTCGGGGTCGTCTGGTTGTGTTTGTCTTGCTTGCGTCTTGTTCTAGGTCGGGTTACTAGTTTCTACCTTAGTAGTCGGCCAGGAGCCTATCTAATCTTCTTTTGAGAATACATAAGACTAAACGCCCTACTTTCCTGTGAAGAAATAGTAACACTAACACCATGGATTCTTCCCTCTGTGTTCTTACTGTGCACCCCCAGGATTTCTTAATGTTTGTGTTGTGCACCTTCTGCCTATGGACGTATATTGTTGCAGTTACTCATTGTGCGCCTTCAGTCTTCTTGTGCTGAATGTCGTGGTTGTGTCTTGTTGGTTATCGAGTGGAGACATAGAGTCAAGTGTGTTTGTTACTTCTACCCACGTGCACACACCTTAAACAAAAAAAAAATTGCACCTGTTCCCAGAGTTGTTGTCGTAACGAGGAGCACTGTTACACACTCCCGCCGTGGCTCGAACTGTAGGTTAACAATTACCTAGTTCGAGAGGACCCACGATGTTGTGATGGCAGACTGCAACAGTCGCTCAAGATGATTCTAAGGGGTGTGCAATAAGGCAGGGGCCTTATTCCTTAGAATCCCTTAGTCTCCCATAAGTTCACTTGGTAGAGTGTTGACTCCAGGGGTTATTGATGTCTACCAATCAGTCAAGAAGTGAGTGGAACCCTTAGAGCACATGGTGCATCCTGAAGGGCACGTCGCGCAAAAGAAACACAAGAGGCGAGTGGAACTCTTGGAGCACGTGGTGCATCCTGAAGGGCATGTCGCATAAAAGAAACACTAGAGGCGAGTGACACCCTTGGAGAACGTAGTGCATTCTGAAGGGCACATCGTGATGATGATGATAAATGAACAAACCTAGATGGACCTAAGATAATTAACATGCTAAGAATTCTTAAACAACTTCCCTAATTAAATTTCGCCCAACTCAGAATCAATGTTCTAAGTCTAAAACTTCGCTAGGGGTAAAACTTTGTCTACCCTTAAGAAAATTTCTATAAAAAAATAAATAATAAANAAGGGGGGGGGGGGGTTTAAAATAAAAACCACTGAGTAATAATTTTGGTCTCATAAAAATTTTAGTAATATGAAAAGAGTAAGCAGTTAAATGAAAACTCGTGAATATAAAATATAAAGAGGCAATTAATTTATTTTAAATTTTTGATAATTTAAGAAGGTATTAAATTATTAGTAAAAATGAAAAGAGGTTAATTATAAAAGATAAGGAGGCATTTAATTTATTTTAGACTTTTGATAATTTGAGAAGGTATTAAATTATTAGTAGATGGGGAAAGGGGAAATATAAAATTTAGGAAACTAAGGAATGGAGGAAACATAATAAGGGAAAAAGGGGAACTGTAAAAACCCTCCTTGTTACGACAACAACGCTGATAACAGGTGCAATTTTTTTTTTTTGTTTTAAAAGTGTGTGTGCGCGTGTAGGAGGGGAAACGGACACACTGGACTCTACATCGCCACCCGACGACTGACAAGACACAACCACGACGATCACAACAAGAAGACGCAAGGCGCACCACAAGTAACTGCAAGCAAAGAACACCCACGACCAAGGCACCCCAAAATATCTTCAACAATAAAGACATATTGGGTTAGGTACCGTATGGACACAGAAGGTAGAATCCATGGTAGTAGGTTTACTATTTCTGCACAGGAAAGCAGGGCGTTTAATCTTAGTCCTCTGCTTCGGAGAGAGAGGAGGTCAAATAAGCTCCTGGCCAACTGCTCAAGCAGAATCTAGTAATCCCCTAAGGTGTGTCGCAAGAGTGGAAACCATGCCTTTAAAGGGCCCAAGACTCTTGATACGGCACTGGATTCTTGACGCAGGGAAACACACAGACAAATATACTAAGGCTACTGAAGGTGTCTACATCCCTCCCGACACAAGCAGACCACGCAATGAAATGCCACCAAGTACTACAAAATCAGGGACAATCATGACCTCTACGGGAGACACAAGTCAGGAGGACTTAAATATCGACCAACCACTATTGAGACCCGAAAACATCAATCAAGATCAATTGCTCCATTAATTATCATTAACCGACGAGGACCTTATCATAAGGTAAAAACCAATAATCTCAACCCCCATTATTTAGTTATAAGGTCATTTGCACTAGTTCAAGGACAAGCAATAATCACAAGCGCATTGCATTTTTCTGTTAATCGCCATAATTGAGCAACGATATCATTACCATAATGGTAAACCCTCAAAAATTTACATTCTCCATATTATCTTTCCCTTCCTTCCAATTTATTACCATACATTAGAATAACCTAACAAATATTTGCATTGCAATTTAGATCTTATCATTAACACTTCAATTTAAACGAATAGTAACCTTGCAATTTAAACATCATCACGAGCATTTCAATTAACAAATATTAACATTGATTCAACCATCATCATTAACCTTGCAAATTAAGATGAATATTATTATTGCAGTTTAGCAAGTATTACCATTGCAATTAAGCATATAGTAATATTGTAGTTTAAGCTTCATCATTAGCATTCAATTTAAACAATATTAACATTGCCATTAACAAGTATAATGATTTCAATTTAACAAATATCAACAGTTCGATTCAACATCATCTTTAACATCGCAAATTAAAACAAATATCATTATTGCAAATTAGACAAGTATTACCATTGCAGATTAAGCAGTACTAATATTGCAGCTTAAGCATCATCATTAGCATTTCAATTTAACCAAAATTAACATTACCATTAAACAAGTATAATCATTGCAAATTAAACCAATATTAACATTTCGATTCAACATCATCATTAACATCGCAAATTAAACAAATATTATTATTGCACATTAGAAAAGTATTACTTAACACAACCTCGTAAACATAACATTTTAATGGATCAGGATAAACATAACATTCTAAATATTCGCTCTGATTTACTAAACAGGATAACCAATATTGTTTTGATTTAATAATTATTGAACTTGGCAAGCTAACCAATGCTTGTAGAAATCATTCTTCTAACCAAGAATTATAAACCTACCATTCTACGAATCATTCTAAGTTAAAAACGTTGTATTCAATATCGATCTAGATTAATAATCGTTAAAAACTTAGGCGGCTAAATAAGCTAGGTAGAATAATGATTTTAGGATTTAGGCTGAATAATATTCTAGACAGAATATACATTTGAATAACCTTTAATAAAAATCCATCATCAACAAATCAACACCATCCACTCTGTCTGTTCAACATTCAAAAAGATATATGCATTTATTTTTGGCACTACCTGTCGGTTTTAATATAAAAAAAAATATAAATGATATCTTGGGTTTCGCTGAACTGTCCTGGGTACTGGGATAACTTTCTAGGCTAAATATTGAGAAACTAAACTATAATAATGAATAGCCACCCTGTAGACGCATCGAATAAACAACAGGAAATTAAATAACCCGACACTTATTCGTTGTGGCAGACATTCCTTAGCTAAGGGTAAGGCGCACAGGTATGGAGCTCTGTCCCGTTCTACAAGACACAAGGGCAATAAATTCGGCCCCATTACTAATGCGCAGAGGTAAAACAACGTTCTCACGTAGAGGTGAGAGTAAATATGGTTAATAGTTGTGCAGTCCAGAGGTTACACGGGGCACTGTCAACACTATAATGCCAAAACATTAAAAAATGGGCCACACTGCAGCGAATCCACTCGGGCAGGCGAATTTAGGTAGGCGTGCTACAGATGTGTGGCTCCAGCCCAATTTCGGCAGGGATCCAAGGGTTAACTGGGTTAGGGGGCAACCGTAAAAGCGAGGATTCACACTTGCATTTACCAAGGTGCAGGAGGGAAAATTACCCGAGCGTATACAACGAACTTACCACTTAATTCATGAACCAGAGACAGGTCGAGAACAAATCACCACGGCACAATAAACACGTAACAATTCTGGAACGATTGCAAGGATCTACACATCATCATTTTTGGCATGGACGTCGCGACAACTGGAAATGGTGGATTCGTCGGACTAAATTCTTACTAAAACCCATCAAAAGTAATTAGTTTTAAGTGGAGGCCCTGAGTCCTAAAACTAACGCACATCCTTCGACTAGATGGTTGGCTGACAGAATGCAAGGCACTAATGTCCAGCGCAAGGATAAACCATTAAAACCAACGTGCAGTCTTTGAAATGACTCGCTGACAGAACGATGGGCACTGATGTCCAGTGCAAGGATAAACCATGAAAACTAATGCATAGTATTTGAAATGACTGGCTGACAGAACACTCTTAAGCACCAAGGTCCGTTCATGGTTAGTGAATAGGATTTGCGAAAACTCAACTCAGACGCAGAAAATGGGCAGAGAAGCAAACAAGGAGTCTATACCCTAAGGAAAACGCTTCTATCAATCACTCAGTGACATTCAAATGTGGACAGAATAAATATGATCAGTGCTTGTTTTTTTTCTAGGTTCAGGGTTCAAGATATCGAAATCCTTCTGAAATTTGATTCGAGCATGAACAGAACACTCAAAATCGCAATCTAAAGCATTGGAACTACCTGTATCAAATGGTTTCTGCGGACTCTCAACAATACTTATGGGGCGAAGTGTTTGTCTAGTGATAGGAAAGGTGATCCCAGGTACTACTATCAACAATGGGACCAATACATACCATATAATTAAAACAGTGCTTTCTTAACTATCAAACGTCTTATTTGCTTCTTTTACAATAGAACGCAAGGTGTTCACAACAGAAAAGCAAGGTGTTCATAACAACAATTAAAACAGAACGCAATGTGTTCATAACAGTAAAACACAGGGAAAACCCATCGACCACCTAAAAGCCACACGCTCTCGCTGAGCTAAACAAGATGGATAAATCAACGAACAAAAACACCCATCATATGAAAAGAGAAACCCCAAAACTGTGCCAAACGAAGGACCATAAATTGCCCTGCTCTTTTCTTTTCTTTACAGCATAAGATGGGTCAATTCCTGTGGTTCATTGCATCCATTCTATCTAATCTTTATCACAAAACTGAAATCATTCATCCAAAATATAAACACAACCATCTAAATTTTCAGACGCAACTAGAGACTATCATTCCACCGAAAATAAAAATAAAACATACCTTGGCCTGCTCGCCCTCTCCGGTTGGCATTCGCGTGCTCCTTGATGCTCCTGCTCGCCGACTGTAAAGAACTCACCGGTACCTCCCATCCAAATTCTAGGGGTACTCTCCTTCCCCCTTATCCCCTCAAGCCACAAAGGGTCCACACACAATCCAGACAGTAACCTAGCTTCCCATCTCGCCTCCAAGGCTGAGCTACCACTCTATCACAGCTGAGAAAGTCCCCAACTCCCCACAAGAAATCCGTCCAGTTGCAATTTTGACAGCATAACAATACCTCATAGCCCATACCCCCTTTCTCTTCCCCCTATCCCCTTTCTTTTATCCTCTCTTTGACCTAATCACATTTTGTTTTAGGTTTTCCCTCAAAAAACCCTAAATCCTCTTTCTTTTAAGTTTTCCCCCCTTTTATTTTTTTTTCTTTTATTATTTTTTTGAAAACTCAAAGAGGTAAATGCACTAAGCATCTTTTCATTATGTTTTTTTTTTTTATTTCATATACACACACACACACACACACACACACACACACATATATATATATATATATATATATATATATATATATTCTTTTAAACTCCCAATAGTTAACTAATTAATTTCTTCTTCTCAAATTTACAACCCCCTAATTGAATTAATTTATTAAATCTCTTTATTTTACCCTACACACTTTATGAAGACTCACATTAGCTTAAGTGGGTTTTTTTTGGTTTAATTTTATTATTAGCACCTGTATTGTTAATGATAGCTAGTAGTAAATGAAATTCTAATGTTATTTGAATGGCAGAGCTATTGTGAGCTAGAATATAATGGCATTGTTATTAGGAGATGGTTAAGTCTTGATTATTATGTTAGGGCGAAGTAGTAGTACCTTCACTAAAAAGGTAAATTATCAAGCTTATTAYTGGGAATGAGGAAAGGYCTTATGTATGCGATTAAGGAAGGAATTMCTTTATGAATTCAATTTACGGAGGAATGGTTTTATGTATTCAATTAAGGAAGGAAACTCCTGGGATTAGGTGGAGGTTGCAAATCATCATAGGTGTAATGGATATTTAATGTATACTCTTGAATTATGTTTTTTTTTTTACATAGGGCTCAAATTTTGAACTGGCGACGCCTGGTTAGGGGAATTGTTTTAAGTATTTATTCAGGTGTTGATGTCTTAGGGATATTTAGGGTGACTCCTTCCTCCACATTATTGCGACGTACCCTTCAAGACACACCACGTGCTCTAAGGGTGCCACTCGCCTCTTGAATTTCTTTTTGTGCAACGTGCCCTTCAGGATGAACCACGTGCTCCAAGGGTGCCACTCGCCAACTGAGTTTCTTTTGTGCAACGTGCCCTTCAGGATGCACCACGTGCTCCAAGGATGCCACTTGCCAACTGAACTGATTGGTAGACCTCTATAACCCCTGGAGTCATTACTCCGCTAGGTGAACTTGTGGGAGACTAAGGGTTCTAAAGAATAAGGCCCCCGCCTTATTGCGCGCCCCTTATAATCATCGTGAGTGACTGTCGCAGTCTGCCCTCATGGTATCATGGACCCTCTCGAACTAGGTAATCGTTAACCTACAGTTCGAGCCACGACGAGAGTGCTAGTAGGCGATGGCAGGGCTGTTGTCCACCCCTCTCACTCAACCTCTCTGGAATCGTGTGTGGCCCCTTTACTCCATATGTGAGTCTGGTCGGCAAGCTATCGTCACCCTGCATCATCAAAAATCACGTCATAAATGTCAACATCAAATCATCAAATCAAATGAAACATCATAGTAAACATATCAACCCAAAAGCACAAACCCTAACTCAGTCCGGAGTCCAAGGGGGTTCTACCGATGCCTCTACATCCTCAAGGTCAAAAACCATGCACACTCAATAAAAATGAGTCAATAGCACCTGTCTACATCAAATAGTAACACATCATGTCATCTGTCAATTGCATCATAATCAAGTATAAATGGTCTAACATCATAAAAGTCCGGATCACTTGCGAGCAAGTGTCCTCAAATAATAAGTTTTCTCAGTGCGCCAGAGCGGGATGTTACAAGAACTCATGGTAAAAAGCGAGGTCAACTTAGTAAAGAATCTGCAATTAAGAACCTTCTAAAATGAACTAAATTAGCAACTTCATTTTAGGGAAAATATTTAAACCTGTACGGGAATCTAGGAACACCTAGGAGTAAATTTAGGAGTAACTCTAGGTGGGTGAGGGAAATGAGACAATTATTAATTTAAAAAAAATAATTATTGGAGGAAAGTGGGGGATGGATGACACTTGTTCGAAGAAGAAATTTTTGGAAGATTTTT
Organism: Picea glauca; assembly: GCA_000966675.3. Classification (NCBI taxonomy): domain Eukaryota; kingdom Viridiplantae; phylum Streptophyta; class Pinopsida; order Pinales; family Pinaceae; genus Picea; species Picea glauca. Next base: position 93,048 of record JZKD02S0806929.1, on the reverse strand, counting down.
ATTAAAACTTAAAATTTAATGAGATTAGGGAAATAATGGAAGTTCTAAAATTCTATAAAAGAGATAGAGGAGAAGGAAGTGGGGGATCGACTATAAGCGTAATGTTACACTGTCGGATTTGTGACTTGACTGATTACTTGTGGGGAGTTGGGATTTCCTAGCTCGGAGAGGAGTGGTAGCTTGGCCTTGCGAGGAAAGCTGGGAGCTAGACGTACCATATGGATATTGTGTGGCCCCTTTGCAGCTCGATGGGCTAAGGGGGAAGTAGAGTACCCCTAGCGTTGGGTGGGAGGTACTGGTGTAGTCTCAACAGTCGGCGAGCAGAATTTGCATGGAGCGCACGGATGTCACCCGGAGTAGGCGATCAGGCAACGATATGTTTTTCATTTTGCATGTTAAAAGGTATTAGCACCTTGTCCCTCTCTTATTGTTATCAACATTTTTATCTTGGCTTGTGACATGAAAACTACTCGGCTTAACTCTGCATGGGTTCTCGTAGGATTGATTGGTTTTCCTTTCTGTTCTTCAACGATTGTAATTGTGTTATGGTTATAAAAATATTTATTCTTACTCTGTTGTTGTAGGCGGTATTGGATAAAAGAGATTTTATGACCTTGACGTTGCCGAACTTCCTTGGTTCTGTGAAATCTACAGCTGTGCCTTATGTTTGTTTGGTCTACGTTTTTATGTTTTAATTTCCATGTATTTCAGTGGAGGAAACCCACTCGATTCAACACATAATCTCTGCATTTTTGGTGTTACATATCTCTGCATTTGTGTTGTGTTTCTTTGCGATTTGGGGGAGGATACCCACACAATTTTTGACCACATAATCTCTACGTTTTTGGTGTTACATATCTTTTCATTTGTGTTGTGTTTCTCTCTGATTTGGGGGAGGATACCCACACAAATTTTGACCACATAATATCTGCGTTTTTGGTGTTACATATCTTTTCATTTGTGTTGTGTTTCTCTGCGATTTGGGGGAGGATACCCACGCAAATTTTGACCACATAATCTCTGCATTTTTGGTGTTACATATCTCTGCATTTGTGTTGTGTTTCTATGGGATTTGGGGGAGGATACCCACACGGTTTTTGACCACATAATCTCTGCATTTTTGGTGTTACATATCTCTGCATTTGTGTTGTGTTTCTCTACGATTTGGGGGAGGATACCCATGTGAATTTTGACCACATAATCTCTGCATTTTTGGTGTTACATATCTTTGCATTTGTGTTGTGTTTCTCTACAATTTGGGGGAGGATACCCACGTGAATTTTGACCACATAATCTCTGTGTTTTTGGTGTTACATATCTCTGCATTTGTGTTGTGTTTCTCTGTGATTTGGGGGAGGATACCCACGCAAATGTTGACCACATAATCTCTACATTTTTTGGTGTTACATATATCTCTACATTTGTGTTGTGTTTCTCAACAGTTTGGGGGAGGATACCCACACGGTTTTGACCACATAATCTCTGCGTTTTTGGTGTTACATATCTCTGCATTTGTGTTGTGTTTCTTAGCGATTTGGGGGAGGATACCCACATGGTTTTCAACCACATAATCTCTGTGTTTTCGGTGTTACATATCTCTGCATTTTTGTTTATAGTTCTCTGCGATTTGGCGGAGGATACCCACACGATTTGACCACCTAACTCTGCGTCTGCGTTGATTGGTAGAGTCGGCATTGGTTCATGCACTGCTGGGACAACGAATTTATTTTTGTCTTGCCACATTTAAACTCTATGTTTTTAGTAATTTCGAGAGGTTCCGAGGTACCCACGAGTTGATTATGTTTTCCTGCATTTTCGCCTCATTGTTAGCTGTCGATTAATTCTTGCATCTTGATTTTTTCCTTACCGATAGCTGCCAGCTGATCACTGCCTGAGAATTCAACCATGAATTACATGAGTGGTATCAACCTTCTTTGTGTCCAGAGATATTAAGGACCCCTCCAAAACCAAAACTTTAAAATATAAGGTTTACCTGCCTTTACTTGGTGGCTAATTTTCATTGAGTTTACTTAAATATTGTGGAATTATTTTATCAATATAAAGGTAACAAAAATATATATAAACTTGCTATGGATGAATATTATTGAAATAATGCTCCGTTGATCATGGTATAATATTTTTATTGTTAAACTGTGAAAATTTAGATTGGTTACACGATTAAATTAAAATTTAACAAGTTTCCCGGAGTAGTTGTAAGATATGTCAAGGAAGGATGTTGACTTTGAAATTCTAGACTTGAATTTAGAGTTGTCTTGTCTCGTAGTTGATTAAATGTACACTCCCAAGCAACACTATAGTAGTAGTGAGTAAATTAAGTAGTTGTTAATGATTCTCTAATTCAAATTGCCTTAATGTAGATAACTTGTTAATTGCGATATTGATGGTCGTGTTAATGTCATGATTATTGCCCTACTTGTTGTAATAACTATCATTGTCTTGTAATATGATTGTTATCATTACAAAGTTATTGTAATTTTAAAATGTAATGGTGTGGTCATTTATGGTAATGATATCGTAGTTTTATTATTATGGTTAACACATAAAATGTAATGTGATTGTTATTGTTGCAAGTCATTGTGAGATAAAAGGTAACATGGGTATTATTTAATGGTGATGATATTATCATCTTTACTGTTATTGATAGCATACAATTTTAATGTCCTTGAACTAAGTACAATAAGATATTATGACTTAATAAATGGGGAATTGAAATTAATTGGATTTACCTTATGTTTAAGGTACTCGTCGATTAATGGAAATTAAATGGAGTAATTGGTCTGTAATTAATGCCATTTGAGTCATAGATAATGCCTTGTCTTAATATTGGTTGGTCATTGTCTAAGTCCTTTTGTCTTGTGCCTTCCGTAGAGGACATGGTTGCTCATTTAATTATTGTTGTGCTTGGTTGTAATAATTTCATTGCTTGGTCTGCTTGTGTCGGGCGGGATGTAGACACCTCCATGTTCCTCAGAACATTCACCAACCCTGAGACCTTAAATGGTTAAAATCAATGGGAACCTGGGCTTGAGCATTGCTTATGTGTCTTGGTGGTCCTAACCATTGCAGGGTAGGACGGATGGGTAGTCAGTCTTATTATTTGGTCAGTTGATTGTTGTTCATTGCTGACAGATGTTGATGTGCGTTTTAGGTCTTTATGTTGATATCGCAGTGGCATGCGTCATGATTCATTGTCATATGAAAACACAAAGTATGATGTCTTGTTTCCCTTTCACACATGCATACACACAAAAAAAATAAAAAAAAATGCACTTGTTATAAGAGGTTTGTCGTCGTAACGAGGAGGATCGGTACATGAACTCCCTCGTGAGAGTAAACAAAGCTTGCAAATGGTTTTTCATTCATTGTAAAACTTTTTGGAAACATATCATAAGATGGGGCCAACCACTAACAATTTTGTCGATCTAATGAGGCGGCGAAAGTCAGAGGTGATGGGCCCTGATAAATGGGAGGCAGTAAAAAAAAAAATTCAAAAGAAGACGCAATTTTGATGTTCAATTTTAAAGAGGGCCCAAAGAGGAAGATATTGAAGGTGCAATATTTTAAGCACCCTGACATTACAGGACATATGTATAACAGATTTTTGGTGGCATATTGGAAATTTTGATGCAATGATGAGGTTCCACAATATTTTGCAAGACACATTTTTGCAGAGTTTTTCTTGCACATACCCCCTGATTATACTAGTCTACCATCCAAATATTATGGGACTGGTAAAGGACAGATATATGATCACAAAGGGGCATATATAAATGTGACATTGTCGAGACCTCTACAACGTTCAGTACCTCTCCCAAAAGGGGCATTTTATTCACATTCAAAGTTACAGGCTACATTAGAGGTTGGAAAAGAGGTCAGGAATGCAACTAGGGAAAATTTGGAAGCGATTTTTTATGGTGTTGATGTTGGCATGAACCATCAGTGAGCAGAAGCCAATTCCCAAGCCACATTTGTTTATAAAACATATGTGGAGTTAGATACCATGTCATCAAAATATGTTTTGGAGTATTTAAAATTTTTCCAGGATGGTTGGAAGAAGGTCATTCTGAATGATGACCTGAACTGCAGATTGGTATGTGTTCTAGTTAGAAAATTTTTGACGCATTTTATGATAGTTTACTTCTAATTCTAGATTTAGATATCATTGTATCTATAGAAATAATCGAGTTGTTATTGTCAGTAATTGCAGTTTGGAGATATGTTAAATGAATCTCCAGTAAGTAGGGGACTTGATTCCACAAGTTTAAATTTGGATGGGTTGAATTAGGTATGTGTTTTCTAATAGTTGTTCAATCTCCACTCTTTTGAATAAGAGATAAACAACATTTATAATTTTGTATAAATGTGAACACATTGAATCCTAGATTTAGTTCTCAGTTGTGTTGTTCACAAATCCATATTCCATCTCCTACTACTTGGGCAGACTTATCTCAATTCTCATTGGGAGAGTTTAAAGAAGGCGGGAGTTCACAGGTATCATTTAATGTCTTAAAATCATTTAAATTTAATGTGTTATAATCATTTAAATTTAATTTTTCAAATTTTCAAATTTGAAATGTGTTATATAGGCTAATGTGAAGAAGAGAGTACCTGAGAGTGTGTTTGGGAGGGAGATTGGGATTGAGGAGGAAGCGGAGGAAGCACCCAGATTTGGGAAGGATGTGTCCATTCAGGATGATTCATAAATGTATGTTTTTGACTTTTATCAATTTTTTGTTTTCTCAAATTTTTAGTTTAGCCTTTCCTATTCAATGCTTTGATCAATTATTTTGAAATATATATAACACCTAAATAAGTTTATCATTGTCTTAAATTGTGTACATTCAAAATTGTTTAAGTTTAGATCACAATGAAGACCTAATTTTGAACTTAAACATTTGAATATTCGAGAACAGACTCTATCCCACATCAGAAAAGAGAAAGTTTCTAAATTTTCTTCGATTGCATTCCTTGATTTCTTGTCCAAGAATGGCGTAGAATGGAAATTTGTGTTTTCTACATACAACGAAGTGAATTTTTTCTTTCTAGGGTATTGTCAAAATCTTAAATAAATTGGTTACTAATCACAAAAACCAACATTCAATTAGATTTACAAATAAGCTATCACACATATTGTATATGTGAGCTAGCTCACACATAATTTCAAAGAGAATTTCATTATATCTAATATGAATACATCCCATTTAAATGGTTTTTGAAGAATGACTTAATATATATGTGCATATTTTTGTTTTCTTCATGTACATGCAAGATTATATGAGAACATATATTCCACCGCAGAAAGAGGAGATAAGTATTTTCCAAAAAAATGGTTTTTAAAATGGAGATTTGTGAACCTTTTTAGATAATAAGCAGTTTTTTGGAAGAATGGCTTAATATGGAGATTTATGAGTCCTTTAGTTTGAAAGGGCATCATAGAATTTAATGATATCACCACTGCAAAAGAAGAGAGAAGTATTTTACTACTGAGAATATTAGTATTTTATTGTTGTGTAAATATGATCAAATAACATCACCTGGGATGAGAATTTCTGAAGGATTTGGGACCTTATCAACAAGGAGAATTTAACCTGAAGGATTTTGTAACATCCCGCTCTGGCTCACTGAGAAAACTTATTATTTGAGGACACTTGCTCGCAAGTGATCTGGACTTTTATGATGTTAGACCGTTTATACTTGATTATGATGTGATTGATAGATGACATGATGTGTTACTATTTGATGTCGACAGATGCTATTGACTCAGTTTTATTGAGTGTGCAGTGTTTTTGACCTTGAGGATGCAGAGGCATCGGTAGAATCCCCTTGGACTCCGGACTGAGTCAGGGAGTGTGATTTTGGGTTGATATGTTTACTATGATGTTTTATTTGATTTGATGATTTGATGTTGACATTATTGACATGATTGTTGATGATGCAGGCTGACGATAGCTTGCCGACCAGACTCACATATGGAGTAAAGGGGCCACACACGATTTGCAGAGAGGTTGAGGGAGAGGGGTGGACAGCAGCCCTGCCACCGCCTACTAGCACTCCTGCCGTGGCTCGAAGTGTAGGTTAACGATTACCTAGTTCGAGAGGATCCACGATGCCATGAGGGCAGACTGCGATAGTTTCTCACGATGATTCTAAGGGGCACGCAATAAGGTGGGGGCCTTATTCCTTAGAACCCTTAGTCTCCCACAAGATCACCTGGCGAAGTATTGACTCCAGGGGTTATAGATGTCTACCAATCAGTCTAGTTGGTGAGTGGCATCCTTGGAGCACGTGGTGCATCCTGAAGAGCACGTCGCACAAAAGAAACTCAGTTGGCGAGTGGCACCCTTGGAGCATGTGGTGCATCCTGAAGGGCACGTCGCACAAAAGAAATCCAAGAGGCGAGTGGAACCCTTGGAGCACGTGGTGCGTCCTGAAGGGCACGTCGCAAGAATGTGGAGAAAGGAGTCAGCCTAAATATCCCTAATACCTCAACACCTGAATAAATCCTGAAAACATTTCTCCTAACCTGGCGTCGCCAGTTCAGAATTTGAGCCCTATGTCAAAAAAAAAAGCATAATTCAAGAGTATACATTAAATATTCATTACCCCTATGATGATTTGAACCTCCACCTAATCTGAGGAGTTCCCTTCCTTAATTAAATGGATAAAAAAATTCCTCCGTTAATTGAATTCATAAAGTATTTCCTTACTTAATTGCGTACATAAGGCCTTTCCTCATTCCCAGTAATAAGCTTGATAATTCATCTTTTAGGAAGGTACTACTTCGCCCTAACATGATAACCGAAGATTAACCATCTCCTAATGACAATGACAGGATATTCTTGCTCACAGTAGCTCTTCCATGCAAATAAAATTTGAAATTTATTCCCTGCTAAGCTAGCTCTAACAATACAGGTGCTAATAATAATATTAAACAAACAAACAAAAACCCACTTAAGCTAATGCGAGTCTTCATAAAGTTTGAAGGGTAAAATAAAGAGATTAAATAAATTAATTCAATTAGGGGGTTGTAAATTTGAAAAGAGGAAATTAATTAGTTAACTAAAGGGAGTTTAAAAGAAAATATATATATATATATA
>JZKD02S0806929.1:73313-85920 GCA_000966675.3 Picea glauca | reverse complement strand
ACCATTTGAAAATGGAATGAGAAAAATTCCATATTTCCAAAAATATATTAAGATAATCTATATCACAAAATCTATTTTTTTTCCAAATCATTCAAGCAACATTTTTTAATCCATATACTTTATCCATCAATTCATTGCCCGAAAGTAATGAGGGTTTTGCGAAAGGTTTTTCTTGGCATTTAAGGAAATAAAATAATGCATTGGTGATATTTTGTTGGAAAAGATATTATACGCATCATGGCTAGGTTTATTTCTCACCCTCACTTAAATTTATAAGAAAATTGGAGTCTAAAGTTTTACTAGTGGAAACTCGTTTGCAAAAGACAAACATTGAAAACCAAACACAAAAAACAAACTTGAAAAGGAAACACAAACATTAAGAATCCAGGAATAGTTGTAAATGGTAAATCGCATATATGAATTAGGCGTGGGAGATATTCGCACTAGAGTTAAAAAAACAACAATGATTGTAGCACTTATAAAATTTCCACTGAAATTATATCATTATCTAACCCTCGAAGAACAACTTAAAACAAAACAAAACTAGTCATCATTGCTTGTTGGAAACTATAGGTGAAAGTTTATCTCGTGAAGTTAAACAATGGATCACCCTATTCATTGTTTGAGTACATTTATAGGGAAGAGAATGGGAATGTCAACTCACTTTCGAAGAAGGTAGGTTTCACTTCTTCAAATGGTAGGATGGCTAGGAGGACCCCCATTCACACTTCGCCTTTATATCTGAATTGCTTCTTTTTGAGGATTGGATAGTTTTCCATTTTTTTTATCTGATATGTGTTTGTTTTTTGATGGATTCTTGGCAAATAGTATGTGTCTTTAATATTATGGACTGTTATAGAGAGGAAGTGTGGATTATATTTTAGACATTTGTATAYACCACATTTTAATGGGGTGGTGTTATTTGTGGTTGAAGGTTTAATAATTGGCTTTGTATTTGGTGTTATTTTGTGGTTGAAAGCTTAATAATTAGTTTTGTATTTGAAATTCTAATACTTTTTTAAAATACTTTATAATATATATATTGAGAAATTTTCTAATGGAAAAAACAATGAATCACCATAATCCTAACAAATTCCATGTCATATAGTATTTGACTGGATCAACGAACATTTACACTTGCAATGTACTTGGCTTTCTTAATAAAATATAGTTAAATGAGGCATTCTTACTATAGTATTTGAGTGGATGTGAACATTTAAACTTGGCTTTCTTAATAAAATATAGTTAATGAGGCATTCTTACTATACTCTTTATAGCCTCTGAAGTTGCATGTAATAGTGAGTGGATTGGCTTCGTTAATAAAATATAGTTAATGAGACATTTGCACTATACTCTTTAATATTTAATATATAGTTAATAAGATATTTATAATATAATCTTCATAGAAAGAGTGTTTAGTGAAATAACATATCGATATGAAACAAAGAAAAAGTGGGAGCCTCAACTTCTGCTATTTTATCGTTGTCCCAAATTCCAATATAAGCATATCGATTCAAAATGATGTTGGGTTTTCGTATTAGTGGAACAAAATTACCGGCTGGTCCTCAGAAACTTCAAATCAAAATAAACCCAAACCATGCGTTCAACGTACACGATACATGCCGTGCACCCCTCCAGACATCTAGTAGTGCGTTTTTTGGCCATGCGGACTTTGAATGTACAATTTGCAAATGAAAATATATGCAAACGTAAACGCAAACGCAAATAGGGGAAACGAATGAAAAATTATGTTTAAATCTACAGTTTGCGAATGTAAATATACGCATGTACAGTTTGCGAATGAAAATATACAGTTTGCAAAACGAATGTATAGTTTGCGAATGAAAATACATTTTGCGAATGAAAATACAGTTTGCGAATGAAAATCATAATACATTTTGTGAATGAAAATACAGTTTGCGAATGAAAATACAGTTTGCGAATGTAATTAGGGAAACGAATGTACAGTTTCGCAAAATATGGGAAATTAATGAAAATATACGCAAACGCAAATGAATGAAAAATTATGTTTAAATCTACAGTTTATGAATGTAAATATACGCAAACGCAAATGCAAACGCAAACCAACCGCAAACAATAATTTACCCGAAATTTCCCCGTAAATACCTCCCCGATGCTCGAAATTTCTCCACGACCACTGCGTCCTCGGCGCCCACGACCCCTGCGTCCTTGGCGCCCATGACCCCTGCGACCTCGGCGTCCACTGCTCCCACGACCTCGGTGACCACTGCCCTCAGGACCTCACACAAAGCCTCACAAAGCCCTCGACACAGAGCCTCACACAGCTAATACAACCAAAAAAATTTCCAAACGTCCAAAATCGATGTGTGGCAATTATATAAATAATCTTTCGGCCGAACTATTGTTCGGCCGAAAGATAGTTCGGCCGAACAATATTTCAGCCGAACTATTGTTCGGCTGAATAATCTTTCGACCGAGCTATTTTTCAGCCGAAAACTTATTGCCGAAAAGAAAATATCCGGCCGACCAAATTTATACACGTAAATCGAGGGCCCGGTTATGGCTCCGTTCGATTTGACGTTTATGTTTTCAGCCGAACAATAGTTCGGCCGAAAATAAGATCTTTCGGCCGAAAAAGACATTTAGTTCGGCCGAAAAATTGTTTTTCGAAATTTTGAAAACCAGATTGTCACGAAAGTGTAACCCACCTTCGTGATTCCACCCTTAGGTCAAAAAAGAGGATAAAATAAAGGAGATGGGGGGAAAATAAAGGGATCTTCTATGGAGTATTGTTATGCTTCAAAAATGACAAACAGGATTGATTGCTTGTAGGAGTTGGGGATTTCCCAGCTAACTTGAGTGGTAGCTCAGCCTTGGAGGCGAGATGGGAAGATAGGTACTGTCTGGATTGTGTGTGGCCCCTTTGCGGCTCGGGGGGATGAGGGGGAAGGAGAGTACCCCTAGCATTTGGCTGGGAGGTACCGGTGAGTCCTCTACGGTCGGAAAGCAGGAGCAGGAGCGGCAGAAGCACCAGAATCATTTGCTGCAAGCGATAAGGGCACATGTATGTCATTTGTATTTGGGCATTATAAAACTCAGGGCGTTTCTATCTTGCTGTGCGTGTGTATAAACTGTAGTATTAATGGCTATTGTGCAAATTTGTAGTTTCAGTGGTTATGGTGTGAATAGTGTTTAAAATCTATAGTTTTATTGGTTATTGGTGTAACTTGTTTCTCATTGATTGCTTTGGACTGCGTAACCCTTATTTGTTTCTCGGGACAGTGTAAATTTTATTTGTTGTTCGGGACAGTGTAACTTGTTTCTCATTGATTGTTCTGGACTATGTAATTCTTGTTAATTATTGAGTTGGACGGAGTAAATTTGTTTATGGTCGAGACTGTGAAAATTTTTATTTATTTATTTAGGGTTCTGGAACTTCCTTGACTATGGGCGTCTCTATTTGAGACTGGGGCGTTATATGATTGTCGGCCTTCATCCTCTGCGGCGAGACCTTCCCGTGGGAATTTCTTCCCTTGCCAGTGGGCGTTTGCATCCATTGTGGGTATCCTGTACATCACCTGAGCGTTCATTCTACCCCAGAGATTATAAGTTGCTGCCATTTCGTTTGAATCTGCTGTCATCGTGATAAATCACAGTCATTCATTAAAAAAAAAAAATAGAAAAATCTTGTTCGGTCGGGTGTAGCTCGGTGGATTGCGGTTAAGTTTCCAGTTTATACATGCAGTCATTGAGGAACGTCTTGTTTTCATTGATGAGTTAAATGTAATTTTTAGCACTCTTATTACTTCACACTGGTCGCAACCTTCTATAAGCTCGTCGAAATGTTTTAATAGTCTTTGATTCTTGAACATAAACGGATCTTACTTTTACTATTTACCTGCTATCTCTTACCATGCACACCTTCACGTAATTAGTGTTGTCTAATATAACGTTCATGTTTTATTTGTCTGGTTTGTATTTGAACAATAAATGGATTCACTTTGACTATCCACATAATAACTCTTATCATGCACCCCTTTAGGTTATGGGTATTGCGTAATGTAAATTTTCTGGTAATGGGTTGGTGTAAAGTAAGTTGAGTTGGTATTTAGGGTAATTCGGACCTGGGTAGCTGAGTTAGCCTGGACGTCGTCGCCCTCTCCATTACCTCCTTTAGATAGAATATCCCTACGCATCTCCTTTGTTACTGCCAGAGTTAACCACCGCTGCCTTAATTCATTGCTTCTGCATCGTAGATATCGCCCATTTATTTCAGTCCCTGGATCGGCAAACTTGCCTGATAACTGCTTCCTTTAACCATAATTGTATTATAATGTGGGACGTAGTTAGTGATGCTATTTTTTCCTTCATTTCTGTATTACTGTTTTGTTGATAACACACACAGTAGGTTGGTGGGATCGGTCAAGATCCGCATAGGAGGCCCACTTTGAAGGGTTCAATCTGCGCTTACATTTATATAGCTAAATTTTCTCGCATATAGATACGTATCCCTTTATCACGTTGTTTCCACGATGAAGACTCTCTCATATATTCAAAGGTTATAAAAAAAAAATTTACCTAGCATATATAGTTTAATTTTGGGTATCTGGGCTGGCTGAGTTAGATGTCTTTCTCTTGCCGAGCTGAGTATGATTCCTAACCGTCTCCCTTTTTACCTCTTTTTCCACGATGAAGATCCTCTCATATATCCAAAGGTTATAAAATTTTTACCTAGCATCATTTAGTTGTCGTCAACAGGGATCCATGGAGAAGGCTTGTACCCACTCGCAAACCTGTGAAAAGCTACTCTTTTAAGCAACTCGCGGTCTGTCTTAGAAATGCCAAATTTATGCTGCCTGAATGCTCTATTCATGAGGTCACTGATGGGTGTGTCATTGATAGCACACAACCTATCTTATTTTTGATTTAATCTTCCTCGTTACAGCTTCCGGATTCACGATTTCTCTGTGCATGCGCTCTAGAGTTTTCGTGTTCCTGACTTGACCACGCGCTGGTAGTTATTGCTGCCAGCTGCCAAATTATTACCTGAACTGGCAGACTGGTTCGGTCGCTGTCCCCTAGGGTAGTTAATAACTCGCAGAGAATTAATCACGGTTCTGGGGTAAGGTTGTTTCAAGCGTAAGGTGAATTTGGAAGGCGTAGGCATTGACTAACCGTTCTCTGGTTTCAATGGGTAAGTCCAATGCTGCTGCATTGTATGGAGTTGATGTTTTTATTTATCGTAGTTTAAAATGAAGTTAATTTTTAAACATGGTCATTTTAAGTTGTTATAATTATACACTGTCCTTATTGTTAACATGGTACACTTAGATATTGTTTTGATTACATGTTGTCTATTTTAAATACGATGGCATCAGGCTATTTTTAATAGGAGGTTATATATGAATACGAGGATAAATGGTATATATTGACAATGAGTTGGCCTTTTTAAATTTTGTCATGGAAAAATATATATATCGTTGTTATTATATTGTCTTTTAAATTGGATACCTTAAATGTGAGCTTTATAAATGTGGTCATTTTTATACATTGACAGTTTTTAACCATGTTGTTACATGGTTATTTTTATTATGATGTTAATTATAATATGAGGTTATGTTTATATATTGACCATAGGGTAAGGGAATTATCATTTTATTTGGGAATTAGTTAGTGGAGCCGCAAGGTCATTTATTGCAAAGATATATTTAAATTGATTCTGCACCGATTCCACACAATTAATCTCCACAGAATTATTCTCCTTGCTTTTAATTAATATTTGTTTAATTTGCAATGATTTTACTTGTTTAAATTGATGGGCAAATGATAATTCTTGTTAAATATTAATATTAGTATTATTTTAAGCGGCAATATTAATATTGGCGTAATTGCAATGGTAATACTTGTTATATTTGCAATAGTAATATTTGTTTTAATTTGCAATAGTAATGATGATGGTTGAATCAAAATGTTAATATTGTTTGATTGAATGTTCGCGATGATGTTTAAATTGCATGGTTATTAATCGTTTAATTGAAGTGTTAATGATAAGGTCTAAATTGCCATGCAATATTTGTTAGGTTATTCCAGTGTATGGTAATAAATTGGTAGGAAAGGCAAGATATTATGGAGATTGTAAATGTTCGAGGGTTTACCATTATGGTATGATATTGTTGCACAATTATGGCGATTAACAAAAAAATGCAATGTGCTTGTGCTTATTGCTTGTCCCTGAACTAGTGCCTAATGACCTTATAACTAAGTATTGGGGGTTGAGATTTTGGTTTTTACCTTAGGGTAAAGCCTACGTTGGTTAATGATAATTAGTGGAGCAATTGATCTTGATTGATGTCTTCGGGTCTCAATAGTGGTTGGTCGATATTAGAGTCCTCCTGACTTGTGTCTCTCGTAGAGGTCATGATTGTCCCTGATTTTGTAGTACTTGGTGGTATTGCATTGCATGGTCTGGTTGTGTCGGGAGGGATGAACACACCTTCAGTAGCCTTAGTATATAAGTCTGTGTGTTTCCCTGCGTCCAGAATCCAGTGCCGTATCAAGAGTCTCGGGCTCTTTAAAGGCAGGGTTTCCACTCTTGTGACACCCCTTAGGGGACTACAAGTTTATGCCTGAGCAGTCGGCCAGGAGATTATCTGACCTCCTCTCTCTCCGAAGCAGAGGACTAATATTAAATGCCCTGCTTTCCTGTGCAGAAATAGTGAACCTACTACCATGGATTCTACCTTCTGTGTTCCTACGGTACCTAACCCCGTATGTCGTTATTGTTGAAGATATTGTGGGGTGCCCTGGGTCTTGGGTGTTCTTTGCTTGCAGTTACTTGTGGTGCGCCTTGCGTCTTATCAGTCGTCGGGTGGCGACGTAGAGTCCAGTGTGTTTGTTTCCCCTCCTACATGCATGCACACACTTTTAGAACAAAAAAAAAAATTGCACCTATTGTCAGAGTTGTTGTCGTAACTAGGAGGGTTGTTACATATGGTATCAGAGCCGGTTCGACCCGCGACTTGGGGTTTGCTACGGATTTCGTTGACATGAGTTGGTTTTATTATAATGTTGTTGATCGAGTTGAGTGTGTACGTGAAGGTAATCATGGTTATAGAATGTCGCGGATGCAGACGAAGGGGTGCTAGGGGAGGAGGCAAGACACCTCCAACAACATCCTCGCCTGAGGGGTCTAACCCCCAGGGAGGCGAGCAGGTTCTCGAACAGGACCAGATAGAAGTTGGTGATGTTATTGGGATGATGAGATCATTTCAGCGCGTGTCTAAGGCACTGATCAACCGATTGGACAGAGACGAGGCCAGGGCGCTGGCACTCGCAAAGGTTCCACCATGCGCACCGAACGTTATAGGTAGCTTTCACCGAGAACTCGAGAAGGTCAAATTCCCAAGTTCTTGGGTGCCCTGGAAGGCGTGGCCTCCGAGGCATGGTTGGAAAAAAAGGGTGATGTGCTTCGCACTTCACAATTATACCTCCAAAATGAAGGTCTGCATGGCGGTCTTTCAACTGAAGGGGAGCGCTCTTCTATGGTGGAAGACGTTCCCACCGCAGCTGAACTTGGCCGTCGAAGATGTGTCGTGGGAACTGTTCAAGGAACGGTTCCGAGAGAGGTATCTTTCAGAGGAATTCATTGAGCATCATCTCAATGAGTTCAACGCTTTACGACAGGGAGATTGTACGGTTCTCGAGTACGAGGCACGTTTTAGGGCGCTGCTCTGGTAAGATCCGCACCTTAACTTTGAGAAGTATGGGGTCATCAGGTTGTGTTGGGCCTTAATGGAAGCCTGCGTGCAAGGGGTTAAATGTTTTGATGCCTCAAACCGTGCACGACGTCATCCCGAAGGAAGTCATTCAGGATGATTTTAGCTTCATGGAGGTGGCCTCGGGAGCCAAACATAAGGTTGGAGGAAAGGTTATGGGCTGTACCCTTAACCTGGGAGAGTTTGTCACAAGGGTCAACTTGTACGTCACGATCTTAGGATCTTATGACATCGTGATCGGTATAGATTGGTGAGATCGCATGAGGCGATACTCAACTGTAAGACGAAATGAGTGAGCTTGGTCGATGATGAAGGACAAGGACTTGTGATTGTAGGATGGAACCAGGGATTATCCCTGAGGTTCGTCTCTTACTTACAGTTACGGAAGAGTATGCACAAGGGGCGCACTCTTGATGCGATCCTCGTGCTAAACGAGAAGGGAGTAGCAGAAGGTATAGAACAACTTCCGGTGGTGAAGGAGTTTGCGGACGTATTTCTAGAGGACTTGCCTGGGATACCGCCAGAAAGGGACTGGAGTTACCATAGACCTAAAATCGGGAACCGAACCGATAGCAATATCTCCTTATCAGATGTCGACCCCGGAGTTGCAAGAGTTGAAAATGCAACTGAAGGAGTTGTTGGACCTGGGACTGATACGTCCTAGTGTGTCACCGTGGGGTGCACTAGTTATTTTCATACGAAAGAAGAACGGATCATGGAGGTTTTGCATTGACTACCGTCAACGGAACAAGGCTACGATCGAGAATCAGTATCCCTTACCAAGAATTGATGATCTGTTCGATCAAATGAAGGGTGCAACAGTGTTTTCCAAGATCGATTGCGATACGGGTATCACCAGTTATGGATCAAGGAGGATGACATTCCTATGACCTCCTTTAAGACGAGATTTGGACAATACAAGTTTACTGCTTTTCCATTTGGACTGACAAACGCCCCAGGGGTATTCATGAGTTTGATGAACTGGGTGTTCTGCGAGTACTTGGACAAGTTCGTCCAAGTATTCATTGACGGTATTTTGATCTACTCTCAGATGACAAAGGAGCATGACGAGCACTTTCGCTTGGTACTACAATGTTTACGAGAACACAAATTATATGGGAAGTTGTCCAAATTCTCTTTTATCAATCGAGGATTCACTACTTAGGGCATGTCCTCTCCGGCATAGGTATCGTCGTGGATCCAGCCAAGATGGAGGCTATTACGGAATGGCCTGCACCGACGAATGTCACAAAAGTGTGTATTTTTAAGGGATTAGCAGGATACTATTGATGGTTGTCGAGGGTTTTTCGAAGATAGCAAATACGATCATAGAATTGCAGAAGAAAAAAAAGAAGATTGTTTGGACCAAGAAATGTGCAGAAGCATTTCAGAGGCTTAAGGAGTTGTTGACATGGACACAGACATATTGATATGCACTGACACATCCAAGGAAGGCTTAGGCGGAGTCTTGATGCAAGACGGACGAGTGATTGGTTACATTTCGAGGAAGATGAGAAGGCATGAGGAGAACTACGCGACGCATGATTTGGAGTTACTAGCCATCGTATATGCCTTGAAGGTTTGGAGACACTACCTTGTTGGACGAAAATTTGAATTAAAGACTGATCATTGTGGACTACAACACATTTTTACGCAAAGTGACCTGAACGCGCGACAACGGTGTTGGTCTGAATTGCTTAGCGAGTACGACTTCGAGATTACTTACATAAAGGGAACCGTGAACCGAGTGGCGGATGCTTGAGTCGAAGGTCACGCATCTTTTTGGTGTTGCCTCTTCAAACGAATCTACATGAGAAGATTCTCACCTTACAGCGTGACGATGACTGGTACAAAGAAGTCAAGGATTTTATAGAACAAAACACAATGATGGTACCATGATATGAGGGATATTCATTGGATAATGATGGGTTATTGTGGTTTAGAGGACAGATTTATGTACCGCCTAACCACGAGTTGAGGATGTTGATCTTGAGCGAGGATCATAGAGCAGTTTACATGGCTCACCAAGGGGTTACGAAGATGAGAGAAGACCTTAACCCATTATTCTTTTGGAAAGGAATGAAGGTCGACATAGTCCACTTTGTGGCTAGATTTCTGGAGTTTCAACAGGTAAAGGCTGAACATAGACACCTGGCAGGTTTACTTCAACCACATGCCATTCCGGAATCGAAATGGGAAGTTTTTTCGATGGATTTTATTGTTGGACTACCACTGACGGCAAAGAGACATGACTCAATTTTTGGTAGTAGTAGACACTCTGACGAAGAGTGCTCACTTATTTCATGTGCGTACGATGTATCAGGCACCTGACATAGCAAGAGTTTTCATCAATGAGATTGTGAGGCTGCATGGCGTGCCTAAAAAGATTATATCCGATCGAGGATCGGTGTTTACTGGACGATTTTGGACGAGTTTCTAAGAGGCATTGGGAACCCAACTGAATTTTAGTACTGCGTATCACCCAGAGACTGACGAGAAGACCGAACGAACGAACCAAACCTTGGAAGACATGTTGCGCATGTACGTAATGGACCAACAAAAGCGTTGGGAGAAATTCTTGCCTCTAGTAGAGTTCTCTTACAATGATAGTTACCAGAGCACCATTAAGATGGCGCCTTTTGGGTTCTTTTATGGGTGACCATTTGGGACGCCCTTGAGTTGGGATCAGCTTGAGGATAGGGTCCTGGCGGGACCGAAGGCGATCCAAAAAATGGAAGAGCAGATGCAAACCATAAGACAAAGGATTAAAGAAGCGCAGGATCGACAGAAGAGTTATGCCGATGCGCACCGAGTCGACCGTAGTTACGAGGTCGGTGACTGAGTTTTATTGCGGGTTAAACCGAATAAGAGTTCGATCAAGTTTGGAAAGGGAGCTAAACTCTCTCTTAGGTTCATGGGACCTTTCGAGATTGTGGAGAGAAAGGGGCCCATGGCCTATCGACTAGCCTTGCCTGATTCTTTGAGGCATATGCACGATGTTTTTCATGTATTTGTTTGAGACATTATATTAGTGATCCTACACATGTGATTTACCTGAGTTCCTTGCAGGTATCAGACGAGGGAGAGCTCATGGCTGAGCCGGTCCGCATCTTAGATCATCGCGTTTGACAGTTACGACGTCGAACGGTAGATCAGGTCAAGGTCCAGTGGGATAGTTATAGTCCGCACTCGGTGACCTAGGAGGACGCATATGACATACGTCAGCAGTTTCCATTTTTGTTTGCTAGAGATACTTAGGATACTATGATACTTTATTTCTGCATTTATACTGAGAAACTTCGGGACGAAGTTTAGACCAAGAGGGTGAGTATGTAACATCTCGCTCTGGCTCACTGAGAAAAATTATTATTTGAGGACACTTGCTCGCAAGTGATATGGACTTTTATGATGTTAGACCAGTTATACTTGATTATGATGTGATTGAAAGATGACATTATGTGTTACTATTTGATGTCGATAGATGCTATTGACTCAGTTTTATTGAGTGTGCAGGGTTTTTCACCTTGAGGATGCAGAGGCATCGGTAGAATCCCCTTGGACTCCGGATTGAGTCAGGGAGTGTGATTTTGGGTTGATATGTTTAATATGATATTTTATTTGATTTGATGATTTGATGTTGACATTGCTGACATGATTGTTGATGATGCAAGCTGACGATAGCTTGTCGACCAGACTCACATATGGAGTAAAGGGGCCACACATGATTTGCAGAGAGCTTGAGGGAGAGGGATGGACAACAGCCCTGCCACCGCCTACTAACACTCCCATCGTGGCTCGAACTGTAGGTTAATGATTACCTAGTTCGAGAGGATCCACGATGCCGTGAGGGAAGACTGCGACAGTCGCTCATGATGATTCTAAGGGGCGCGCAATAAGGTGGGGGCCTTATTCCTTAGAACCCTTAGTCTCCCACAAGTTCACCTGGCGGAGTATTGACTCCAGGGGTTATAGATGTCTACCAATCATTCTAGTTGGCGAGTGGCACCCTTGGAGCACGTGGTGCATCCTGAAGGGCACGTCGCACAAAAGAAACTCAGTTGACGAGTGGCACCCTTGGAGCACGTGGTGCATCCTGAAGGGCACGTCGCACAAAATAAATTCAAGAGGCGAGTGGCACCCTTGGAGCACGTGGTGCGTCCTGAAGGGCACGTCGCAAGAATGTGGAGAAAGGAGTCAGCCTAAATAGCCCTAAGACCTCAACACCTGAATAAATGCTTAAAACATTTTCCCTAACCTGGCGTCGCCAGTTCAGAATTTGAGCCCTATGTCAAAAACAAAAACATAATCCGAGGAGTTCCCTTCCTTAATTAAAGGCATAAAACAATTCCTCCATTAATAGAATTCATAAAGTATTTCCTTACTTAATTGCGTACATAAGGCCTTTCCTCATTCCCAGTAATAAGCTTGATAATTCATCTTTTAGGAAGGTACTACTTCACCCTAACATGATAACCGAAGCTTAACCATCTCCTAATGACAATGCCATGATATTCTTTCTCACAGTAGCTCTGCCATGCAAATAACATTTGAAATTTATTCCCTGCTAAGCTAGCTCTAACAATACAGGTGCTAATAATAATATTAAACAAACAAAAAAAAACCCACTTAATCTAATGTGAGTCTTCATAAAGTTTGAAGGGTAAAACAAAGAGATTAAATAAATTAATTCAATTAGGGGGTTGTAAATTTGAAAAGAGGAAATTAATTAGTTAACTAAAGGGAGTTTAAAAGAAAAAATATATATATTATGAATTTAAAAAAATAAAAAAATAAAAAAATAATAAAAAAATAATAATAATATTAGGAAAAGATGCTTAGGCGCATTTACC
>JZKD02S0806929.1:49805-72777 GCA_000966675.3 Picea glauca | reverse complement strand
CTATCCACATAATAACTCTTATCATGCACCCCTTTAGGTTATGGGTATTGCGTAATGTAAATTTTCTGGTAATGGGTTGGTGTAAAGTAAGTTGAGTTGGTATTTAGGGTAATTCAGACCTGGGTAGCTGAGTTAGCTTGGACGTCGTCGCCCTCTCCATTACCTCCTTTAGATAGCGTATCCCTGTGCATCTCCTTTGTTACTTCCAGAGTTAACCACCGCTGCCTTAATTCATTGCTTCTGCATCGTAGATCTTGCCCATTTATTTCAGTCCCTGGATCGGCGAACTTGCCTGATAACTGCTGACTTCAACCATCACTATATTATAATGTGGGACATAGTTAGTGATGTTGTTGTTTCCTTCATTTATGTATTACTGTTTTGTTGATAACACACACAGTAGGTTGGTGGGATCGGTCAAGATCCGCATAGGAGGCCCACTTTGAAGGGTTCAATCTGCGCTTACATTTATATAGCTAAATTTTCTCGCATATAGATACGTATCCCTTTATAACGTTGTTTCCACGATGAATACTCTCTCATATATTCAAAGGTTATAAAAAAAAAAATTACCTAGCATATATAGTTTAATTTTGGGTATCCAGGCTGGTTGAGTTAGATGTCTTTCTCTTGCCGAGCTGAGTATGATTCCTAACCATCTCCCTTTTTACCATTTTTTCCATGATGAAGATCCTCTCATATATCCAAATATTATAAATTTTTTACCTAGCATCGTTCAGTTTCCGTCAACAGGGATCCGTGGAGAAGGCTTGTACCCGCTCGCAGACCTGTGAAAAACTACTCTTTTAAGCAGCTCGCAGTCTGTCTTAGAAATGCCAAATTTATGTTTCCTGAATGCTCTGTTCATGAGGTCACTGATGGGTGTGTCGTTGACAACACGCAGCCTGTCTTATTTTTGATTTAATCTTCCTTGTTACAGCTGTCATATTCGCGATTTCTCTGTGCATGCCCTCTAGAGTTTCCGTGTTCCTGACTTGACCACGCGCTGGTAGTTATTGCTGCCAGCTGCCGAATTATTACCTGACCTGGCAGACTGGTTCGGCCGCTGTCCCCTAGGGTAGTTAATAACTCACAGAGCATTAATCACGGTTCTGGGGTAAGGCTGCTGCAAGCGTAAGGTGAATTTGGAAGGCGTAGGCATTGACTAACCGTTCTCTAGTTTCAATGGGTAAGTCCAATGCTGCTGCATTGTATGGAGTTGATGTTTTTTTTTATCGTAGTTTAAAATGAAGTTAATTTTTAAACATGGTCATTTTAAGTTGTTATAATTATACACTGTCCCTATTGTTAACATGGTACACTTAGATATTGTTGTGGTTACATGTTGTCTATTTTAAATAGGATGGCATCAGTCTATTTTTAATAGGAGGTTATATATGAATACGGGGATAAATGGTATATATTGACAATGAGTTGTCCTTTTTAAATTTTGTCATGGAAAAATATATATATATCGTTGTTATTATATTGTCTTTTAAATTGGATACCTTAAATGTGAGATTTATAAATGTGGTCATTTTTATACATTGACAGTTTTTAACCATGTTGTTACATGGTTATTTTTATTATGATGTTAATTATAATATGAGGTTATGTTTATATATTGACCATAGGATAAGGGTATTATCATTTTATTTGGGAATTAGTTAGTGGAACCGCAAGGTCATTTATTGCAAAGATATATTTAAATTGATTTTGCACCGATTCCACACAATTAATCTCCACGGAATTATTCTCCTTGATTTTAATTAATATTTGTTTAATTTGCAATGATTTTACTTGTTTAAATTGAAGGGCAAATGATAATGCTTGTTAAATATTAATATTAATATTGTTTTAAGCGGCAATATTAATATTGGTGTAATTGCGATGGTAATACTTGTTATATTTGCAATAGTAATATTTGTTTTAATTTTCAATAGTAATGATGATGGTTGAATCGAAATGTTAATATTGTTTGATTGAATGTTCGCGATGATGTTTAAATTGCATGGTTATTAATCGTTTAATTGAAGTGTTAATGATAAGTTCTAAATTGCCATGCAATATTTGTTAGGTTATTCCAGTGTATGGTAATAAATTGGTAGGAAAGGCAAGATATTATGGAGATTGTAAATGTTCGAGGGTTTACCATTATGGTATGATATTGTTGCGCAATTATGGTGATTAACAGAAAAATGCAATGCGCTTGTGCTTATTGCTTGTCCCTGAACTAGTGCCTAATGACCTTATAACTAAGTATTGGGGGTTGAGATTTTGGTTTTTACCTTAGGGTAAAGCCTACTTCGGTTAATGATAGCTAGTGGAGCAATTGATCTTGATTGATGTCTTCGGGTCTCAATACTGGTTGGTCGATATTAGAGTTCTCCTGACTTGCGTCTCCCGTAGAGGTCATGATTGTCCCTGATTTTGTAGTACTTGGTGGTATTGCATTGCGTGGTTTGGTTGTGTCGGGAGGGATGAACACACCTTCAGTAGCCTTAGTATATATGTATGTGTGTTTCTCTGCGTCCAAAATCCAGTGCTGTATCAAGAGTCTCGGGCCCTTTAAAGGCAAGGTTTCCACTCTTGTGACACCCCTTAGGGGACTACTAGTTTCTGCCTGAGCAGTCGGCCAGGAGCTTATCTGACCTCCTCTCTCTCCAGAGAAGAGGTCTAAGATTAAACGCCCTGCTTTCCTGTGCAGAAATAGTGAATCTACTACCATGGATTCTACCTTCTGTGTTCGTACAGTACCTAACCCCGTATGTCGTTATTTTTGAAGATATTGTGGGGTGCCCTGGGTCTTGGGTGTTCTTTGCTTATAGTTACTTGTGGTGCTCCTTGCTTCTTCTTTTTGTGATCATCGTGGTTGCGTCTTATCAGTCGTCGGGTGGCGACGTAGAGTCCAATGTGTCTATTTCCCCTCCTACACGCACGCACACACTTTTAAAACAAAAAAAAAAAAATTGCACCTGTTGTCAGAGTTGTTGCTGTAACTAGGAGGGTTGTTACAGATTTGGGACTTTATCCACAAGGAGATCAGTATTTCGTTGGAAGAATGACTTAATATGTAGATTTGCGAAGTTTCTTCATACACAGTTCTATATTTATTTTCAGATTATTATCTAACTCTAACTCACAATTTGTTTTACCAAGAACACAATAACATCACCTAGGATGAGAATTACACCTGAAGGATTTGAGGCCTTATCCACAAGGAGAATTTCACATGAAGGATTTGAGACTTTATCCACAAGGAAATAAGTATATTATTGAAAGAATGAATTAATATGGATATTTGTGAACTTTCTTCATACACAATTCTATATTTATTTTCAGATTATTATCTAACTCTAACTCACAATTTTGTTTACCAAGAACATAATTTTTCTCTTTAATTTTTTTTAAGATTTTAGATAAGATTTACAAATTATTTAAATCATGTATGCTTAATTGGAGAGTAACTATCTTAAATATGTTTAAATGTGGTTGGGTATGTTATTATTTCTTATTGTTTATTTAATATTTAGTTACAATATATATGTTAATATGTGTTATTTGTTTATATATTATTGTTTTTTATTGTTACAGATGTCTAAATTATATTTGGTGGAAAATATGCTTACAATATATTTTTTGGGAAAGAGTATGTTGGAGGATGAGACTTAACTCTTTTGGTATGTATGTCAATTTTTTTTTAATCATAATTTTTAAATTTTGTATTATTTTGCATGTTTGAATTGTAAATTTTTAATTTTTGAATTCTGTTTTTTTTGCAGGTTTGAATTGCAGGTATATAGTGATTTATCTTAAAGCGATGGCTTAGAGTCAAGAATTTTGGAGTTAAATGTATTAGTTTGTGTTATCATCCTAAAATGGATGTGGAACTTATGTATTTTACAGTGTTATGAATAGTTACAGTTGGATGTAACTATTCAAACTTTTATTATATATATATATATATATATATATATATATATATCATAATTTTGGAATTCAAAATATCAATTTATTGTATCATATTTGATTTCTCAAAGTTGATGGAAAAAATTGGTAAAGTTTAGTAATGAACTAATGTTTTGTATATTCTCATTTTTACAACTCATTAATTTAAGCATCAAACTCTTAAATAATTTTATGTTATGTATTGATTTAAATGTTTCATTTTATGTTCACCGTGGACTGTTAAAAATATGATTCTATTGACATGTCATCAAATACGTTTGGCAGAATAATTTTAACAGAATAATTTTATATTAAAATATTTTTCTTTTCTAGTTAATAATGACCCTGTTGGTTACATAGATGCACTTAACTAATAAAAAAAACTACAGGAAAGATAGGCATATGAGATATGTTAAATAAATTGGTTACATAGATGGACTTAACTAATAAAAAAAACTAAAGGAAAGATAGGCATATGAGATCTGTTAAATAAATTGGTTACATATATGCACTTAACTAATAAAAAGAACTAAATGAAACATAGGCATATGAGATCTGCTAAATAAATGAAAAGAAAAAATTAGAGTGAAATAATACAAGCATGTGTTGTTATTTATCTATTTAAGAATATGCAAAGTCAATAATACAAGAATGTGTTGTTGTTTATGTATTTAAGAATATGCAAACTCAATAGATGGACAAGAAAAAAGTGAACTGCCAAACATATAAGATTGTATCATTGCATATCTATTTAAGAATATATGATAGTAGACAACATGTTAAACCATGCAAAACCTATTTGAAAATATATGATAGTAGAAAACACTTTAAACCATACAAAGCCTATGCTGGGATGAACTGCACTAAAAGAAAGAAATTTTCATGATCTACCAATTTCCTTTCAAAAAACTTGTGTTTGATTTTGGAAGAAGGTAACCAATGTGGAATTCAAAGGAGGAGGTATTCATTCATTAATTGTGTTTTATACATGCCAAGGAACGACACATACCCCTTGTACAACTCATATAACATGTATGAAAAATAATTACATTAGGAAAACGATTTCCAGGCTATGGTTTAGTACTATTCACATAAACCCACATTGTTGTAAGGGTCTTCACTTGACTTTAGGCAAGGTTGTATTAATTTCCTTAACTTTGTTAGAGAAGATATCTATTAAATACAAATTAATTCTAATGATTAACACTTCTAAATAAGTTTACATGAAAATAAACTTAATTATTAAAATGAAGATTCTAAATAATTTTAAATTTTAAATGTAAATCAACTTAATAATTAGAATGGAGATATTGACATATATACAATATTATTAGTAAAGTGTTATTACAACAAGTGGAAGAGATGTTTAAATTGTTTTTAGCTGTTAGAATATTAATTTAAAAAATGAAAAAAAAATTATCATTTAAAGAAGTCAATGCTCTCAAATATAGGATAGAAGAGATGTTCAACTCTTCTTTGAATGGTTCAATAGTAATAAAAATAAAATTCTCAAGATAAAAGAGATATCCAAATTAATTATAAGTAATGTTTATACAATAAAATCTTGAGATAGAAGAGATGATCAACTCTTTTTTGGTTTGTGTGATAATGATAAAATAAAATGCTCAAAATGACATGACAATAAAATAAAACCTTAAAATGGAAGAGATGATCAACTCTTCTTTAAGTTTATCATGTAGTCATTAAAAAAATTCTCAAAGCTAGAAGAAATATTCACCTCAAAGCTCATATACCCTTAATAAAATAAAATCTCAAAATGAAAAAGAAGTTTTTAACTTTTCTTTAATTTTGAGAACAATAATTTAAAAAAAAAAATCAAAATAAATAAGATGTTCAATTCAACTTTAATTTGTATAATGCTCGTAAAATCAAATAAAAATCGAAATGAGTTAAAATTTGAAACAAGATATTATTACAATAGTAAATATAAAACATGTTAAACTTTTTTTTAAATTAATGCAATATTTTTAAATAAAATGGAAAAAATACTATTGAAAAAAATAAGTGTTCAATGGAAATGATGTTTAACAATTTTTTAGTTTAAAATAAAATGCTCACAATACAAAAGGTATACAACTCAATTTTGATTGGTGTAATGCTCATAAAATAATTTTGATTGGTGTAATGGTTGAAAAACACAGATAAAATATTGTTGAACCATATTTTATCTGTGTTTTTTAAGAATGATCTGGAGTTTTTTATACATACCCTTTTTATAAATATTCTATTTAGAAATATGGATGAAAATAGTCAAAACAAGTCATCAAATTCTTGAATGTACTTTCAATGAAAAATAAAAAATTATGGAATGTACATGTGCCACTTGTTTAAAAACATTGTAATGTTATTCCATCTTCAATTATTCGTTCATGATCAACTTTGGACATTTTCCATTTTTCAACTTATGTTTTTCTTTTTTATTGAAATTCTATTAACTTTATGTGCACTGCACATACCAAATGACTATATTGACAACTTGTGACATCTAACTAGTAGTTTTGAAAATGAACATGATTACCGGTTTGATGGGCTTCTTGAAACAAATATCCTTTCAATACAATGGATCCTCGTCCATATATAAAACCGTTATCATCAAAATCTTCTAATAGCCTCATCTTTTGTTTTGTGCATCACATCAAATAATATTTCACATTTTCAGTTTTGGCTACAGGTGAAACCATGGAAAAAACATTTCCTCCAAATAATTGGATATATTGGACAACAAATAGTTCGTGTTAAATTATCACACAAGTACATCTACAAGTTATTTGAAAAAATTTAAACATAAAAATTACCTTCTCTAACAAGATAAAAAACTCTATCGCCATCAACTGACACTATAGTTTCATTTGATTCCATCTCTTCTAAGCTTGAAAGTGGAATTTTCTCTTTTACATTAAGTTTGGTATGTCTCCAAGCTTTAACATATCCTTCGTTTTCATTTTCCAAATATCTATGGATTATATGTCCTCTATGCAAACTGAACAAAAACAAGACTCATTTCTTCTATAAAATGCAAACACATTTTGAAAATGTTTTGTTTTAACTAAATGTATTTTTTGTGTCCCGGATATTGTACTGATGTCATATGAGATTGATCTATTTACATTTTGGATTCCAACATACAAAAAAAACATGCATAAGACAAGAACTTGTTAACTTGAAATCTCTCAAGAAAATGATTGAAGTTTGAATATAAATCTGAACACGTTCAAATAAAAATATCCTATGTACATGTGTATCATTTATATATAGACACACCTGCGCAGATCCCTTGATGGATTATATTCATGGATTAGTGCCATTTTGCACCATTCAACAACTTGTTCAGTGCATTCAAATTGATCGACATGAGGGTTCATTTGATACCTTCGAAGTGTTCATTTTATACATGCCCGTGCACCGTCGTTCTCTCCTTTTCCATGACCAGTCTAAAAAAAAATCAAACAATGTGTAATGTTTAATTTTTTATGAAGACGACATAACCAATAGAATGATCATGAAGATTTGAACTGACCCAGACACCCATCTGACCATATCCAATGTCGACTGAATCTGATTTCACGTTCTCTCAATGAATCATAAAATTTATCAAAACAATGTTGTACATAGTGTGTGTCTTGTGCTCGATCATCACTTATAAAAAAGTCATATTCTTTAATACATGTCAATTTTCGTTGGTGCTTTCTATGTTATCAAGACTCTGTTGAGCATGTCTACATATAACGTGGACAAATATCGTGACTTGATCAGAATGATAATATTCACTCTGTATTTCTTTTTGTGTAGAGAATGTGTAATTCTCTGCAAAATCAACTACAGACAAAATTTTCTATGGTGGAAACACTTCACGGGATTGTTTGAATTGTAGATCTTGACATCAATCTCTATATGAATGCTAAGTGTATTTATAAATTTCTTCCTCAAACTTCTTCAAAAAATCTATCATAGAGATTTTACCTACCTTCAAATCAATTCTTTTGGAAATAACATTTGAAGAATGTGGAGTCGTGTTGTTGATATATTCATATCTCTTCCAATTGACTCTTATATTAAAAAATTATTGATCATTCATATCAATATGATACTTTAAATGAAACAAAATTATATTTCCACAACGATCACATTTATTTCCACCAACACATTGTTTTTTTTAAATAAATCATTATCTTCTCTTTCACATAGAATTTCAGATATAAAAACATGGAATGTTGAAGGAGGAGGTGATCCTGGCCATAAAGTTTTACCAAAATACAAAACATTGTCATAATACAACTCAATTTCCACATGATAATGACAACAACAAGTTTCACGAACAGTGATGGGCCTAACAAGCCATGGTTTTTGTTTCACAAATGTATTGTTGGAAATTTTAACTTATTTTTTCTCTTCTTTGAACTTATTGAAAAATTATATTTGTGTCATTGGCAATATATGTTTTGAATGTTCTTCAGATTTTTTTCATGATATTCTTCGTCGCAAAACACCCCTTGTATGTGGTGAAACACGAGATTCTTCCAACCAACAATTACAGGCCAATTCTTTAACATTTTTTGCAAGTCTATCTTTGTAGGGTTGTCTAGAAATCACTGTCCAACAAGCGAGTTCAACATTTGCATATATTTTCAATAGAAATTTTCTATGTTTGTGCAATGTTTTTCTTGATGTTCCCATCATTTTTTCCATGTGTCTTGTCAAACGATCTTTTATATTTCTAGATGAAACAAATGATGTTTGTATCACTCTACGTGCAACACTGACATCTTTTTTTCGAGATTTTCCAAAATCTTTTAATACACTACTTATATTGTCAAAGACATTATGTTTCACCTTTGTATCCTGTGTCGACTTTTGAATACCCAATAATGATGTAGCTTATTTTAACTTTCTTGACTTCATTAGACAGAGTAAAGGTTGAGTGTGTATTGTTACCGATTCATCTTTGAAAAACGTACTAGACATATTCTTAGTTCGACATCTTATATAATATTTATCTTTTTTCTTCCCAAATTTGTCAGTATCAACATTTTCTAATATTTCATCATCAATGTTGATAGATTCTCCTGCATATTTCAATTTAAATTTTATATTAAAAAACATAACCCAAACACAAATTCACTAAAATATATATACTTGAGTGTTCATCTTGTATTATTTAAATTTATGTACATACCTATAGGTGATTCGTCTTCTGCTTCAATTTCGGTTTCAACATCTTTTGCTTCAATTTTGGTTTCAATGCCTTCTACTTCAATTTTGGTTTCAACGTCTTCTGCTTCAATTTCAGTTTCAACGCCTTCTTCTTCAATTTCGGTTTCAACATCTTCTTCGACATTATGAGACAATCTATTTATGTTTTTTGAAAAACATCAAATTGTAATTACAATCAATTATATTATTTACAATATTTTAAATTTGAATTCTATACTTTCTGAATAAAGTCCCGATGTGTGTCATGTGCTCGATCATCATATGTGCATGCATACCTGGTTGCAATTCTTTTTGTTGAAAATCTCTATTTACATTATCATTGTTTCTTTCTTCAATATTTGCACATTCTTGTTTCTTTCTCCAGTAATGCTCTTGCCTTTGTTCGTTTTGGGGAGTATCATTCTCGAGTGTGATAAAATTTTCTCTTGTGCAAACTTTTGTTTCCCGTGAATTTTATAGTTATCTGTAAAAGATATGTTCAACAATACTTAACCTTGAAAAAAATCTCAACATTTATCTTTCAACATATAAATTGTTATTCCAATAAAAACTTGAACAAACATCAATTAAATTATTCAACAAAAACCAAAAAGATGATTCGAAACTTTGTTTAGGTGCTCTAGAAAACCATCATGTATCGATATCGATCCTCTGGTTAAGACTATGGAACAGAGGGAAGAAATAAAGAAAGAAAAGAATATAGATGCAATCAGTAATAGAAATAATTTGAAATCCCTATACTTGAGCTCATCATATGTCCATCGATATGATGAATTGTGTTAAATGTGTTCTGTCGAAAGTGTATTTATATGATTTGGCACGAAATGAAACGATACGATGTGCCTTTTCATTTTTTCTAACCGATGGAACTCGCTCAACTCGCTTTCTGGCAAAATAAGGTTTTTTTGACCGAAAACCTTGGAAACCTTTTAGTTTTGATGGTTTCTGTTATAATTTAGTCTTTCGACCGAAAGATTATTTCAGCCAAAAACATGAAATTGGGACTAAAAAAAAAAAACAGAGAATTGTCCCAAGCTTACCTGAACTTCGGAGGTTGTAGAATTCTGCAAATACTGAGAATTTGGTTTTAAAAATGACACCAACATTTCCAAAATTCAATCTACTTTCAATTCCTATAATTCTTTTTCATTTTCATTATTTTTATCTAATTTTATTTAATTTAAAAAAAAAATCACTGCATAATATTTTCAACAGACATTATGATTTGGTGAAATGAAATATCGGTATCTCTAAAAATATACGGTAAAAAATTTAGAAAAAAGTATGTTCATAATCCTTAAACTATTCTTTTCAGAAGGGTATATTTACATTTTACTTTTAAGTAAAAATTAAGATAGATACAAGGTGTAGAAAAACATGTGTTTAAAATCTGCAATTATTTCAGCTTGGTCAACTTCAAAAAATTCTAGAAATTATAATATTCATCCGTTAGATTCAAAATTATAGTCATAATAAAATAGAGTCTCTGTAGATTTTTATAGTATATTTTGTTTCTTAAAAACATAAATTTAATAATAGATACATTGTTGTGGGAAAAAATAGTTCATTATCATTCCTTTCATGTTTAAGGAACATTCTGTTAAACAATTGACAAATTGACATATCAAATCTTGATAAAAAAAAATTGAAAATAGTCATTGGAAAGATAAAAAAATTCTTCACAAGTTTTGTTTTTACTGTAAAGTGAAATTCTGAATAAAAAAAATACTTTGTATGCTGAAAGTTGAAAAACTTGTGAAAATACAGTTTTTTTCCTCATAAAACAAGGAAAAGTGTTACCCATCTTCATGATTTCACCCCATAGAAATACATACAATGGATTAAGAAACAATCAACATAGATACATCATAGTGTCAATATTTACAAAACCAATTATATCAAGTTGACCAAAACTATGTAAAAGACCCATAAATTTGCATGCACTTCCAACAAAGTCACTGTGCACACATCCATGAGAGACAAAAGAGCTCCAAATTTGAACGGTGCATAGCTTGGGTAACTGTCCATGAAGAAAATCACATGGATTCATAAACAACACATTTATGAATTTGGTTCGGAATCAACCACTTCTAGGGTGATGTAATTCTAGACCAGACCCCAAGATCGGCACAAAATCTCACATTGGGATTACCGAAAATATGGGATGTACCTCAAAATCCTTCCCATTCACACTTGGACCAATCTATAAAATACATTGTTATAGTTATATAAATAGAGGTCCAATGTATGCACAAAGGTAAGAAGTTCATATCATTGTTATGTTGTCCAAATACTCTTGTAGAAGCTAGTTTTTCTCTAAAGAATAGTTTGGAAAAGTATAGCATAACGAAATATTTTCACCTCTTGGGAAGATTTTCAGGAGAGTTATTCACCATTGTAATTCAAAATAGGAGAGTAATAACACTACTTTTACGGATTCAAGATCCCATCTTAGGGGGGATAAGGGATTCATAAATCCCACATTTCTCCTCTTGGTGTTCTCAATTTCAAAGACCATTCTCTATTGGGTAACCACTCTTGGTTTTCAATTTCATGCATCCTTTGTTAATGTTTGTTTAGTTTAGTTTCCATTGATGATTTTTCCTATCTTGTTTTATTTATTTCTTTATAACTTGTGGGTTCACTAACCTACTAACCATTGTTTTGTGGTTCTTTGTTGACTTACTAAGGAAATCAAAGGGGTCTCATTTTTCTCACCCTTGTGATCAAAATCCCAAAACATATTCGAGACCATACTGGGGTTTTGAATCCATATTCCTCCTCAAGTAGGCCATTAGAATTGTTATTCTCAATTTCTATCATTTGTAGGGTCCAAAACCGGCCTACCCTACCCTTCAGATACCACAATTGAGTCTTGTGTAGGTTGAATTCATTTTAAAAATTTGGCTCGCCATTTCTTTACGTTCATGTGGGTTCAGGTCTAACAACCACATGAACCACACAATTTTGCCCATTGTCTACACTCACAGAATGTGCACAGTGCATGTTGTACTCAATTGTCTTACTGCATAGCCACGGACAAGTCTTCTTTTTCATATTGTAAGGCTTGTTGATCCCATTTTCATTAGCTGGATTATGTTTACTTTATGCACTTTGTAAAAGACATGAAAAAAAGGATTTGGATTCATTCTTTCATAGATACTTAGGCCACATAGTCTCTTAGGGGGGATAGAAAGAACCTTTGCATTTTTTACTTCCTTGGCTGCCACATGGATGGCCTAGTGTAGAATTTGAATCTTAAAAATCAATGCAAGTTCTTGTTTTCTTTTGCAATTCATCACACTAAATCGGAACTAGGGAATATTTTAACAATATTGGAGTATGTTATTTCCTTGCACCTTAGTGTGACCTTAGAAATCATAAAAAGAGATTGTTTTAATAAATCTCCATCTCCCTATCAAAATCAATATTTATGAGACGTCAATACCTCTTAGTTTCCTCATTTAATGCAAAAAAAA
This sequence comes from Picea glauca, assembly GCA_000966675.3. Classification (NCBI taxonomy): domain Eukaryota; kingdom Viridiplantae; phylum Streptophyta; class Pinopsida; order Pinales; family Pinaceae; genus Picea; species Picea glauca. Next base: position 60,118 of record JZKD02S0806929.1, on the reverse strand, counting down.
AAACATTTTAGGAGAGACCCATACCTCTTAGTTTTCTTATTGAAAAATAATCTAAAAGGTTTGTAAGGGCCCACAGATGCCCATATGTGCACAATCTTAGGATAGTTTCAAATTTCTAGAGAAAACAATATAGGAAGTTTAAGAATTTTGTAGGGGTCCTCACATGCCCACATGCCTACAATCTAGGATAGTTTCAAAGAATTCATAGATTAGATCACATTCTAGGGAGATTAAAATATCAAGAGTAAGGAATCACATGTCCACCATTCTATTTACGTAGGGATTTTCCAACTTTCGCAAGGATTGTTTGTGAAACTTAGTAAGTTAGAAGTAAGAAAGATTTGTAAAGGATCAATTGATGTCAACATGTTAAAATGTTTCTCAACTTATTAAAAACCATCACACACTTTCACTTCTTGCACACAACATCACCACATATTCAAAAGATTTCTACTAGAGCCTTGAAATCATAGTATGCTCTTCTCCCTGCACCGATAAGCAATCTAGGAGGATCATATGGGATTCATTTGTTTAGTACCAATATTTTGGTCACACCACTTTTAAAGAATGAAGTTGTCCCATGACCCCAACTTCATATCCTACTTTCACATCATAAAAGAAATCATAAACAATACATTTTCTAACCTCCACGGGAGGAACACCAAAAGAAAATTGTAGTATAAGTTATGATTTTGGGGATAGGTATCCAAATAACTCCCCACTATATTTTCTTCATTAAAACTTAGAAAGTTGTTAAATAGGGTACAAAAATCCTCGCAATCAATAATTCCTATACCATAAGTAAGGAAGACACCTGTTGATCCAGGGGATAAAATTTTGCTCAAAATTCAAAGTTCTTGGAATGGCTTCAAATCAAACGGCAGCATAGGCCTCGTCATCATGAACCCAACACAACTCGTTTGGGTTCAAACGAACGTCGGGAGAGAGAGATATCACGTTCTGTTCAAAATGACAAAAATGCAAAAAAAAAGGATGTTGATTGTACAATCCATATAGACGTTGACGTGGCAGACCGTACGACACGTGGTAGGCCATACAAAAAGTGGTAGGTAGTTGTGTGGACAGTTGGAATATGACGTGGCTTGTTTGCAACAAATGGGATAGCGACACGTTCCCCAATCAATGGTCACCACGTGTCACCTATATATTGGTTTAAAAGTTATGTTGTTGGTCGGAGTCGACCCCGTGACCTCCGGGCAGGGTAAAGCATTAGGAAGGGCCACCCAATCGGCGCGCCCACATGTGTTACTTAACATATGTATGTGTTTTAATTTATTTGATTTTGCAATGATGTGAAATGGGGCGTGGACCGGGCCGGGGCTAAGCCACGACCCACAGTTATATATGTATTGCATACGACCATTACTATGGGCGGTTAAACCCACGGTTATATATGTATTGCATACGACCATTTCTATGGGAAGTTAAACCCGTGGTTATATATATGTGTTGTGTAATCGTTATGCTATGCACACGGTTATACATATAACATGTGACGATTGTGGATGTGTGCAGCCTAACCCTACGGTTATATATATGGTTTAAAACCTTAGCCCTGTTTGTATTGCGCATGGTCATGTGGTGGCCATGTGCCCATGGGCCTTGGTGGTTAAGGGCCAGCGCATAACCGTTTGACAGTTTGTACCAGTTGTGCCTGGTGCTGAGTTTTTCCACATAAAAATGCATGGGGGCTAGGTTGAGCCAACAAGGGTGCATTTTGGCGAACCAGTGACAACAAGTTTGAAGGGGAACTTCTAGGAAGCCTATCTTCTTCAATTTTTGGCCAAACGAGGTGCCAAAAAAGACCAACTAGGGGTTTTTGGACATTCTGGAGCCATTGGAGCCATCTATTTGGAATTTTGAGAATTGTAAAGCACATTTTTGAGCACTTTTAGCAAATAATACAAGAGATCCATTGGAAGCTAGACCAGGAGATGTAGCCCAAGAGAGGGGTGAACTCCTTTATCATTTGTTGTGTTATGTGTTTTCTGTTCACTGTTTATTGTTGTTGTTTATATGTGATGCAGGAGCATCCACACCTCATCAAGCAAGCCAGCGCATGGAGAAAGACAGCTGGACAAGCCAACAAACTTCTTTTTGAAATATACCTTGATATTTGTTGTGCCAAGCATTAATGGGTTAATGTAATGAAGCGCACTTGTATTGTATTATAGATAGGAAGGCATTTATTAGTGTTAATGCTGTTAGATAGGTATTAATTGTGGAATTAATAGTTGTAGATTTCAAGAGCGAAAATGGAATATAGGCACCCTCCTTTGTACATTGTAATATTATTCATTCATCCTGGAGAGCAAGAAGAGAAGAGCAGAGAACTTGTGAAGAACACCCATGTACAGATTGAATTAATAGAAGAGAGTCTTAATTCAGCTTCATGGTTTGTGTTATGTCTCTATGTTAATATTATGCTCATGGATGTTTATTTTCTTTCATACATTTGTTTTGAATATGCTGTGTATGAGTCTTCAGGATTTTAACTGAAGTTGAGTGAAGAGAATGAGTTTTAATTGTTTCTCTGTCTGAGCTGGGAGATTCCTGCATAGAGTGCAGTCGAATTCATCCGCATAGAGTGCGTTGATGAGGTCATACCGTTAAACGATTATTCTCATCCGCCCTGAAGTTGAATTTGGTTGGTAAATTCGTGCAAGGAAGTGTCGACCAAATTTGGAAGTCTCAGTGGCGATTCTAAGCTAAGGGAGTGGAAGATCTCTGTTACAGGTGAGTGCATGGGATTTGAAGAATTAAACACTTAAAGAGTTGTTGAAAAGTCGAGCACGGGAAGCAGGCGTAAAAGTTTCTGAAAGAGTCAGAGTGGGAAAAGCTCAGGATGGATAGTTCCTTACAAATATTGTGGGAATAGACCTAGGAGAAGCTCCGAACAGGAGAAGCTTTGGAGAGAAAATAAATCCTCAAGGAGGAGAATCAACAGACGGAATTCACGGGAGGGAATCGTGAAATCTCGCTAACCGTTCGATTGTGGAGAAGCCGTGCAGGAGTTAACACCTTGGCGCGTGAAGGACTAAAGCCCATCCGGGTTCGACGTTCGGCGTTTGACGAGGCATAAGTTTCATGCTCGTTAAAATCGCGAGTCGCGATTACCCGAATCAACAGGAGCCGTCGATCGGAGCAAGGACACGTGACGAAGAATCTCGAGGAGTCAGAGATTCATGGTTTCCAACAGCAAGGGAACTTGTATCATGGACCCGCGATCCGCAAAATACCTATGGTGACGTGGGCGCGTGGGACCACATGATAAAGTGGGGCACAGGTGGCATCACATCAGACAATCATCACATCGGGGTTCGAAGATTGGAATTCCAATCCATTGACATCGCGAGAAGCGATATCTCGATAGGAAAATCCTCGACGAGTGGAGGCGTTGACCTTTCACCATCAGAGTTCGGCCTCAGGAAATTGAAGAGACGATATCGTGAGCATTGAACTCGCGAACACGCGAGTTCCGATTTCCTGATTTTCGAAAGGGAGATCGCGGATAGAGACACATGTGGGAAAGGAACTCTCGACGAGGGAGTTGGAAGAGTCTTGGACTCTTCGAGCGTGAGACGAAGAAGGTCCTGGTGAGGCGACTGTGCCTGGAGTGCCGGTTGCAATCAAGTGGTATCAGAGCCATTGAAGAGTTCTCTTTGTTTAGGTAGCAGGGAGAAGTGGATTACACCATGCCTCCGCGAAGAGAAAGGCAGTCACCTGATCGAGAAGACAGGGATGCCCGAAGAAGAGGTAGACCAACAGGGAATCCAGAAATGGAACGACAGATACGAGATCTCAGGGTGAGACTCGAAGAGATGGAGACCACCCAAAGGCATGGAGCTAGTGTAGTAGAGTTCAGTGATTCTGAAGTAGAAGAGGAAGTTGGACACGATGCAGAAGAGGTCTCAGCAAAGGATGCCTCAATGAAGAGGTTGATTAGAGCCATTGCTAGAATGAGCTCAAAGACCAAAATGGACATTCCCGTCTATGAGGGAAGTCTAGATGCAGAGGAGTTGTTGGATTGGATCTGAGCACTCGACACCTACTTCGATTATGAAGATATCGAAGAGGAAAAGAAGATAAGGCATGTGGTTACTAAGTTGAAAGGACATGCAGCCTTATGGTGGGATGAATTTCAGGCGGATAGGCGCTGCAAAGGAAAACAAAAGATTAAAAGCTAGGACAGGATGATCACTAAGATGAAGGAGAAATTCATCCCCAGATATTACCAGATCACTCTATTCAGGCGTATGCAGAACCTGAGACAGAAGATGATGACAGTGAAGGAATACACCGAGGAATTTTACAGGCTCAATATCCGAGCTGGTCATCGGGAGAGTGATGACGAAAAAGTGGCGAGATACCTGAATGGGTTGAGGTATGACATTCAGGATGAATTGAGCATGGTTACCATCCAGACAGTTGAGGATGCGTACCAGATGGCTTTAAAGGCCAAAGAGAAGCTGAGCCGCAAGAAGGGACAGTGAGGGCGAGGCAGAAGCCAGCCCAGAGGCAAGGTAATTTCCCAAGAAAGAACACAGAATCCCAAGGAGGAATGGCAGAGACCTCAGGGTAAGGCTGAGAGAGGTGGAACCTCACAGCAGAGGCAGCCACAAATTGAACAGAGGTAGCAATATGCTGAGCCGAGGAGGCAACATACAGAGCAGGGTGGCGGATATTCTGACGCCAATGTTATTCCTCGTGCCCGAGGTAGAGGAAGAGGTCGTGGTGGAGTTATCACATGTTTTACATGTGGAAAAGAGGGACACAAAGCTGTAGATTGTCCAGATAGGAAAATGGACAGAAGTGAGGCTCACATCATTGAGGCGCAGAGGCGTGATGCTGAGAGTGAAGATGCAGACAGCGGAAGGTCGCTGGGGATGCATAAGATCCTTCTAACACCTGAGAAAGATGTGGACAACTCAGTGCAAAGGAGCAGACTGTTCAGGACGACTTTCACAACCAAGGACAGGAAATGCAAAGTCATAATTGACAGTGGGAGCAAAATCTCGTTTCAACCGAGATGGTGGAAAAGCTGGAGCTGGAAACAACTAAGCACCCGAGTACATATAAAGTCTCGTGGTTACAGAAAGGACACCGGGTAAGTGTCACTAAACAATGCTTAGTTAAATTCAAAATTGGGAATTACCACGATGAGATTTTGTGTGATGTTATTCCCATGGATGTATGTCATATATTGCTGGGTAGACCATGGCCGTATGACAAAAATGTTGTTCATGATGGGAGAATGAACACATACACCTTGGAGAAGTATGGGAGGTTACACAAATTTCTTTCGATAAAAGATAAGGAAGTGAAGTCGGAAGTAACCAACACCATACTTCTCGTGAGTGGGAAGGAACTTCTCATAGAGATAGAGAAGAACGAAGATCCACAATTCTTTGTTGTCAGGAAACTGAGAATTGTCCTGACAAGCACAAGAGTGGGCATTTTTCCAGAGGAGATTCAAGAACTGTTGGGAGAGTTTGTTGATATCATCGTGGATGAACTACCTCGTTCATTTCCACCGATGAGGAGTGTGAGTCACCATATCGACCTCATACCCAAAGCAAGCTTGCCGAACAAAGCAGCATACAGGGTGACATCTCAGGAGAACGAGGAAGTCAAAAGGCAGGTACAGGATCTGCTGGATAAAGGACTGGTCAGAGAGAGTCTTAGTCCATGTGTTGTTCCTACAGTACTAAGTCCGAAGAAGGATGGAGGCTTGAGGATGTGTACAGACTCCAGGGTGATAAATAAAATCACCATCAGGTACAGATTTCCACTGCCAAGAATGGATGACTTGATGGATTGTCTGAGTGGGGAAAATTATTTTTCTAAGATTGATCTCAAGAGCGGATATCATCAGATCCAGATGAGAGAGGGTGATGAATGGAAGACAACATTCAGGACAAACGAAGGTTTGTACGAATGGATGGTCATGTCGTTTGGCTTGACAAACGCGCCAAGCACTTTTATGAGACTGATGAATGAAGTCCTGCGGGAATTCATCGGTAAATTTGTGGTCATGTATCTAGACGTCATATTAATTTTCAGCAAGACGACGGCTGAACACTTGAGGCATTTGGCCATTGTGATGAGAAGGCTACAGCAGGAGAAGCTACTGATCAATTTGAAGAAATGATCATTCATGCAGACAGAACTCATTTATTTGGGTTTTGTGATCTCGGCGAATGAATTGAAGATGGATCCTGAGAAGGTGGACGTAATCAGGAATTGGCCATCGCTGAGGAATGTTTTTGAGGTAAGGAGCTTCCATGGGTTATCTAGTTTCTACATGAAATTCATACGAAATTTCAGTGGAATTAGTGCCGCAATGATGGACACAGTAAAGAAGTGGCATAAAGTTTTTTATTGGACAACCGAGGCTGAGAGGAGCTTCAATATTTTGAAGCGGAAGATAACCGAGCAGCCAATTCTGGTGCTACCAAATTTTCAGAAAACATTTCAGGTGAAATGTGATGCCAGTGGGTATGTTGTTGGAGGAGTCTTGAGTGAGGATGACAGACCTGTAGCATATTACAGCGAGAAGTTGGATGATGAAAAGCTGAAGTACTCCACGTACGATAAGGAATTCTATGCCATCATACAGGCATTGAAAAAGTGGAGGCATTACTTGATACCCAAGGAATTCGTTTTGTACAACGATAATCATGCATTGCAGTTCGTGAGTCAATAAGAGAAGTTGAACCAGAAGCATGAAAAATGGGTAGAGTACATGCAAAATTTCACCTTTGTCATAAAACACATTTCAGGAACTGCTAACAAAGTGGCTAATGCTTTGAGCAGGAAATGCTTGTTGTTGCAGGAGTTCAGGGTCAAAACCTTAGGTTTTGAAAATTTAAAAGATATCTATGCAGGTGATGCAGATTTCGGGGAGGCATACGAAGCAACTGAGAATCCATTTCTTAGGGATCGGAGTCCATGGTTGGAATATATGATCCAGGAAGGATTGTTGTTTCAGGGCAATCAGCTGTGCATTCCAGATTGCTCCATGAGGGAGAATTTGGTGAAGGAAAAACACAGCAGAGGCTTAGCAAGTCATTTCGGACATGACAAAACATTCGCCAAGTTGAGCGAATCATATTATTGGTCGGGGATGCGCACTGATATAAAACAATTTGTTGACAGATGCAGGATATGTCAACATGCGAAGGGCCGAAAGCAGAACACAGGGTTATATCAGCCATTGCCCATACCTGAAAGGTCGTGGGAAGCCATCAGTATGGATTTTGTGTTGGGATTGTCGAGGAATCAGTGAGGAGTTGATTCCATATTTGTGGTAGTAGACAGGTTCTCGAAGATGGCACATTTCATACCGTTTCCAAAGACCAGCGATGCAACCCACATCGCGAATTTGTTCTTTAAAGAAATTGTCACATTGCATGGATTGCCGAGAAGCATAGTCTCGGATCGAGATACAAAATTCATAGGTCATTTCTTGAGGACTCTATGGAAAAAGATGGAAACTGATTTGGCGTTCAGTTCTGCTTATCATCCCCAAACAGATGGACAGACGGAAGTAGTCAACGGGAGCTTAGGGGGTTTATTGAGGAGCTTGGTGACGGAGCACCACAACACTTGGGACCAGATATTGCCGCAGGCAGAATTCGTGTACAATGATTCAGTGAATCGGAGTACAGGGAAAATCTCATTCCAGATTTTGTATGGAATACAGCCGAGGGGAGTTTCTGAGCTCAGAGAGTCAGGACAGGCTAAAACTAGTAGCGCTCGTGCTGAAGAGTTCACTGAAGCGATGGAAGAACTTCACATACAGGTGAAGCAGCGACTGCAGAAGTCCAACCAGGAGTATAAGCGCAGAGACGATCAGAGGAGGAGACAACTTCAGTTTGAAGTTGGGGACATGGTTCTGGCACACCTGAGGAAGGAAAGGTTCCCAAGGGGAACGTATAACAAGCTTAAGATGAAGAAAATTGGGCCATGCAGAGTCCTGAAGAAATTCGGGGAGAATGCATACGAGCTTGAGTTGCCAGAGGGCATCGGGATATCTCCGATTTTCAACATTTCGGATTTATACCCATACAACGTTGAGCAAGTAGAAGCTGGAACTGAGGAACCAGTGGTCCAGTGGAAGAAACAATTACCAGTTGTACAGAAACCTCAGATGGAGTGCATACTGGATAAAAGAGTAGGCAGGAAGACCAGGTGGAAGCAGTATTTTGAATACCTGGTGAAATGGAAGAATCACCCAGTGGAGGATGCCAGTTGGGAAGATGAAGCAGTGATACTGAAAGATGGTCACACTGTGTAGGAGCTCATGGACAGGAGCTCATGAAAATTTTGAGCAGAGGAGTATGATGCAGGAGCATCCACACCTCATCAAGTGAGCCAGCGTGTGGAGAAAGATAGCTGGACAAGCCAACAAACTTCTTTTTGAAATATACCTTGATATTTGTTGCGCCAAGCATTAATGGGTTAATGTAATGAAGCGCACTTGTATTGTATTATAGATAGGAAGGCATTTATTAGAGTTAATGTTGTTAGATAGGTATTAATTGTGGAATTAATAGTTGTAGATTTCGAGAGGACAAACGGAATATAGGAACCCTCCTTTGTACATTGTAATATTATTCATTCATCCTGGAGAGCAAGAAGAGTAGAACAAAGAACTTTTGAAGAACACCCATGTACAGATTGAATTAATAGAAGAGAGTCTTAATTCAGCTTCATGGTTTGTGTTATGTCTCTGTGCTAATATTATGCTCATGGATGTTTATTTTCTTTCATACATTTGTTTTGAATATGCTGTGTATGAGTCTTCAGGATTTTAACTGAAGTTGAGTGAAGAGAATGAGTTTTAATTGTTTCTCTGTCTGAGCCGGGAGATTCCTTCATAGAGTGCAGTCGAATTCATCCACATAGAGTGCGTTGATGAGGTCAGACCGTTAAACGATTATTCTCATCCGCCCTGAAGTTGAATTGGGTTGGTAAAGTCGTGCAAGGAAGTGCCGACCGAATTTGGAAGTCTCAGTGGCGATTATGAGCTAAGGGAGTGGAAGATCTCTATTGCAGGTGAGTGCATGGGATTTGAAGAATTAAACACTTAGAGAGTTGTTGAAAAGTCGAGCATGGGAAGCAGGCGTAAAATTTTCTGAAAGAGTCAGAGTGGGAAAATCTCAGGATGGATAGTTCCTTACAAATATTGTGGGAACAAACCTAGGAGAAGCTCCGAACAAGAGAATATTTGGAGCGAAAATAAATCCTCAAGGAGGAGAATCAACGGACGGAATTCACGGGAGGGAATCGCGAAATCCCACTAACCGTTCGATTGTGGAGAATCTGCGTAGGAGTTAACACCTTGGCACGTGAAGGACTAAATCCCATCATGGTTTGACGTTCGGCGTTTGATGAGGCATAAGTTTCATGCTCGTTAAAATCGCGAGTCGCGATTACCAAAATCAACGGGATCCGTCGATCAGAGCAAGGACACGTGGCGAAGAATCCCAAGGAGTTGGAGAATCGGGGTTTCCAACAGCAAGGGAACTTGTATCGTGGACCCGTGATCCACGAAATCCCGACGGTGATGTGGGTGCATGGGACCACGAGATAAAGTGGGGCACAGGTGGCATCACATTAGACAATCGACGCATCGGGGTTCGGAGATTGGAATTCCAAGCCGTTGACATCGCGAGCAGCGATATCCTGATAGGAAAATCCCCGATGAGTGGAGGCGTTGACCTTTGACCATCGGAGCTCGGCCTCGGGAAATTGAAGAGCCGATATCGTGAGCGTCGAACTCGCGAACACGCGAGTTCCGATTTCCCGATTTGCGAAAGGGATATCGAGGATAGAGACACCTGTGGGAAAGGAACTCCCGACGAGGGAGTTGGAAGAGTCTTGGACTCTTCGGGCCTGAGACGAAGAAGGTCTTGGTGAGGCGACTGTGCCTGGAGTGCTGGTTGAAATCAATATGCATCTTCAATGAGTAATTTCCATAAAAGTTGTGTTGCAAATTGATCCATTTGCATTTTAACACATAAAATTAAACTTGCAAATATTTTCAAGAATATAAGTCTTCTTCATTTTTAGATCAAGTTGATATCAGAGCATAGGTTTTTGAAGACTTGATTATTTGCAAGTGTTTTTTTTTCTAATGCTCACAAGGTTGAAACTCACAAGAGGAGAAGGCCAACTTGTAGAGCCAAGTTCTCATCCTTCAAGAAGGAAGATTATATCATCACCGCAAGCTTCAAGGAGACATTCACCAAGTATGGCTCATGAAGAGAGTCATGAACATATTCCTA
>JZKD02S0806929.1:34246-48407 GCA_000966675.3 Picea glauca | reverse complement strand
ATTTTGTTCTCTTAATGATTAAACCCAAAGATGATATTGAAAACAAAGTTTTCCAAGGTTGTGATGCAAAGTTAAAATCTGATCTATATAAGGTTGTTAATCAATATGATGAAATCTTTAAAGAACCAAAGGGATTACCTCCAAAAAGGGGTATCCAACATGAAATTCAATTGCAGCAAGATTGTCCTCTTCCAAATATTGGTATGTACAGGATGTCAGTCATGGAGAATGTCGAAATTAAAAAACAAATCCAAGAGTTTCTCGACAAAGGGGTTATTGTACCAAGCTCATCGCCATGTGGATCTCCAATTGTGTTAGTGCCAAAGAAAGATGGTACATGGCGTATGTGTGTTGATTTCAGGGCTTTGAACAAAATTACAGTAAAAAATCGTTATCCTCTTCCTAGAATTGATGATTTGCTTGATCAATTGAAAGATGCTAAATATTTTACTAAGTTAGATTCGAGAAGAGGATATCATGAGATCAGGATTTCCGAAGGAGACACATGGAAGACAACTTTCAAAAGAAAGCAAGGTTTGTTTGAATGGATGGTAATGTCTTTTGGACTTTGCAATGCACCTGCTACTTTCATGGGAGTTATGAATGATGTCTTAAGGCCTTTTCTTGATGATTGTGTTATTGTATACTTGGATGACATTTTGATGTTTAGAAAATCTTGTGAAGATCATGTTAAACATGTGAGACAAGTCTTGGATGTTTTGAGAAAGGAAAAGTTGTTTTTGAAGATATCCAAATGTGAGTTTGGAAAGACTTCACTTATTTACTTAGGGCATATTGTTGTTGGAGGTGAATTAAAAATTGATCCCTCCAAGGTCAAAGTCATATTGGAATGGCCCAAGCCCAACAATGTGATAGAGGTAAGAAGTTTTTTGGGAGCAGCCCAATATTGGAGAAAGTTTATTGATAACTTTTCTTCCATTGCAGCTCCATTACATGCAGTGACAAGTGTCAAGAAAGTTTTTCGATGGGGAGGCAAGAAATAGAAGGCTTTTGATACTTTGAAAGAGAAGATCAATTCAGCACCAGTTCTTGCACTTCCAAATTTAAGACAACCTTTTGAAATCCAAACAGATGCAAGCAATTATGCAATGGGAGTAGTCTTGCTACAACATGGTAAGCCCATTCGTTTTCATTCTAAAACTTTTAATGGTGTCGTGATTAACTATCCTACTTATGATAAGGAGTTGTTTGCATTGGTGCAAAGTGTGAAAAAATGGAAACATTATTTGTTGGGGAAAGAAACTATTGTCCACACAAATCATCAACCACTACAATACTTACAATCACAAACAAAGCTACAACAAGCTAGGCACTTCAGATGGATGGGTTTTATACAACAGTTCCACTTGGTCATCAAGTATAAGAAGGGCATTTATAACAAAGTTGTTGATATGATTTCAAGGCCTATTATTAGTGCTTCAATTATTCTTAAGCATAGTCCTATCATGCATGAGAGTTATGTTGAGCAATATGCTTTAGATATTGATTTTAAATAAGTATATGAGACTTTGTGTCATTCTAACCATGTTGAGGAATTGGATTACCATGTGTATGATAATATTTTGTATCATCTTGGAAAGCTATGTATTCCACGGGGTGAAAGAATCAACATAATAAGAGAAACCTATTCTTCTTTTATTGTTGTTCACTTTTGTGTAGGCAAGACAATGGCTAATTTGCAAAGGTACTTCTATTGGCCTAAAATGAATCAAAGTGTTTTGAGATATGTTCGAGGATGTTTGTTATGTGCCACAAGAAAACCTAGGAATCAAAAGTTGGGTTTGTATACTCCACTTTCGGTTCCTTCTCGTCCTTGGGAAAGTATTTCTATGGACTTTGTAGGAGGTCTACCTATGTGTAAACGAAATCATGATTATCATTATGTTGTGGTTGATCGATTTAGCAAAATGTGTATTTTTGATGCCTTGTAAGAAGCAGGTTATAGCTAAGCAAACGACACAAATGTTATTTCAAAATGTTTGGGTGCATTTTGGATTTCCTAAATCCATTATTTCTGATTGAGATTCTCGATTTGTTGGAAGTTTTTGGTCGAGTTTATGGGCACTCATGGACAACAAACTGAAAAAGAGAACATCTTTTCATCCACAAACCGATGGTCAGACAGAAGTGGTAAATAGAACAGTGGTTCATCTTCTTCGTGGTTATTGAAGAAAGCATCCTAAGATTTGGGATGAGCATTTACACTACATTCAACATGCTTACAATCGAGCTAAGCACTCTTCAACTCAAATGTCGCCATTTGAAGCATGTTTTGGATATTTGCCCAAATCTCCTTTAGATTTTATTTTTGGGAAGGATATTTCTATTGATGGTCAATATGACATTGATAGGGAAGAAAATTTCATTGAACAAATTCATTCGATACATCAAATGGTGCAAGAGCAGTTGGAAAAGAGTCAAGCCAAGTACAAGACGAGACATGACAAGCATCGTGTTGATCACAATTTCCAAGTTGGAGATGAATTTTGGCTTTACATTAGTAAGGAAAGGCTTAAAGGAGAAGGTAAAAAATTGAAACCAATTCGATATGGTCCTTTTAATATTATTGACAAGATTGGTAACACTGCCTTTTGTTTAGATTTGCCTCCTTATATGCAAATGTATGCAGTTGTTAATGTTGAGAATTTGAAATTGTATGAGCCTCCTATGATTGATGATCAAGGAGAGCATGTTCAGATTCCTTCTATAGATGAATTTTCCCCAGAATATCTTACAGAACTACATGAATACATAATCCTTGACAGGAGAATGTGAACTTCAAAATGAGGAAATGTGGAGTATCTTCGAGTTGGTCTTAAAGGTACAAATAAAATAAAATCCAAGTGGATTGAGGTTGGAAAGGTGAGGGAACTATACCCTCATATTTAAATAGACTGAAAATAGTCTTTTGGAGGTCCAAAAGCTTTCCAATGGGGAGGTGTGATCCAGGGGATCAAATTTTGCTCAAAATTCAAAGTTCTTAGAATTGCTTCAAATCGAATGGGAGCGTAGGCCTCATCATCACGAACCCAATGAAACTCGTTTGGGTTCAAACGGATGTCACGAGCGAGATATATCACATTCTGTTCAAAATGACAAACATGCAAAAAAAAGGGATGTTGATTGTATAGTCCGTACAGTCCATATGGATGCTGACTTGGTAGACCATACGACATGTGGGAGGATGTACAACATGTGGCAGGCAGTTGTTTGGACATTTGGCATGTGATGTGGCTTGTTTGCAGCGAATGGGATAGCGACAAGTGGCCCAATCAATGGTCGCCACGTGTCACCTATATATTGGTTTAAAAGTTATGTTGTTGGTCGGAGTCGACCCTGTGACCTCCGAGCAGGGTAAATCCTTGGGAAGGGCCACCCAACCGGTGCGCCCATATGTGTTACTTAACATATGTATGTGTTTTAATTTATTTGAGTTTGCAATGATGTGAAATGGGGCACGGATAGGGCCGGGGCTAAGCCCTGACCCATGGTTATATATGTATTGCATACGACCATTGCTATGGGTGGTTAAACCCACAGTTATATATGTATTACATATGACCATTGCTATGGGCGGTTAAACCCGCGATTATATATATGCGTTGTGTAACCGTTATGGTATGCGCACGTTTATACATATAACATGTGACAATTGTGGATGCGCGCGGTTTAACCCTACGGTTATATATATGGTTTAAAACCTTAGCCTTGTTTTATTGCATGCAGTCATGTGGTGGCCATGTGCCCACGGGACTTGGTGGTTAAGGGTCGGCGCCTAACCATTCGACAGTTTGTACTGGTTGTGTGGTTGTGCCCAGTACTGAGTTTTTCCACATAAAAATGCCTGGGGGCTAGGTTGAGCCAACAAGGGTGCATTTTGGCGATCCAGAGATAACAAGTTTGAAGGGGAACTTCCAGGAAGCCTATCTTCTCCAATTTTTTGTCAAATGAGGTGCCAAAAAATCCCAACTAGGGGTTTTTGGACGTTATAGAGCCATTGGAGCCATCTATTTGGCATTTAGAGCATCGTAAAGAACATTTTTTATCACTTTGAGAAAATAATACAAGAGATCCATTAGAAGCTGGACCAGGAGATGTATCCCAAGAGAGGGGTGAACTCCTTTATCATTTGTTGTGTTATGTGTTTTCTGTTCACTGTTTATTTCTATTGTTTATATGCATCTTGAATGAGTAATTTCCATAAAAGTTGTGTTGCAAATTGATCCATTTTCATTTTAACACATAAAATTAAACTTGCAAATATTTTCAAGAATACAAGTCTTCTTCATTTTTAGATCACCTGTGATGTAGATTTGAACCTTGTACAATATTTTACTACAAAAAAATTTTCAATAAAATAACATAAAAGATACAATGAAAAATTCACACATTACACAGAGATATTTCCCCTTGAAACCCAAACCGGGAAAACCAACACATTTTATATTCATTCATTCATAGTGATACATTGTTTACAATACAATATACATATAAGATACAACGACATCCAAAACCCTACGCAAATGACCTAGATTAGTCAACAAACCTAATTCCTTAACCGGAAATAGAAAACCATCAACAAAAACCATGTTCCAAAAAACTGCCCAACAATGGACATGAAAATTAAGGCGATATGAAAAACAAGAAAAACTGCGACACGTTTCTCGAGGAATTTTTTTTTCTTGGAAGCACTGTCCCCAAACCCCCACACAGGGGGGATATCACTCTCCTGAAACCCCCCCTAAGCGCCCAATGAAACATATAAAATACTATATCTAGTCATGCAAAGAATTTAACGCATACCCAACATTCGCCCATTTTTTGTTTTCTTTGCATATAGGGGGTTAAAGGGTTACATAATCAATAATCCAGGGAAGCAATTCCCATGGATCCTCTACACCAAGAGAACTTCTCAATTCTCAAATATTTTTTTAATGAATCTGCAACATTCTTCAAAGTGTCCACCTTAATCAACGACACTTTCTTTTCTTCAACCATGTCCCTCACAAAGTGATCTTGAATATCAATATGCTTTGTTTATGAATGATAAGTTGAGGTATTCACCAGGAAAATTACATTCTGACTATCAAAATGTATCCTTACAACTTGTTGTACCAACCCAATACCTTAACACAATATTTGTAACCATAATGCTTCCTTACTTGGATGAGTGGTTTCCATGTATTCAACTTCTATAGTTGAAAGTGCCACTACATCCTATATTTTTCTCATGCAACTGATTGCTCCTCCAAACAAGTCAAACACATATTGTCTTGTAGATATCCTATGATCCAAATCTCCAACCCAATATTCATCCACTAAGGAATGTATGTCCAACACTTTGTCGAATCCTAGTCTTCCTTGGTAGCAAAATTCATAGCAAGCAGTTCCACAAAAATACCTAAAACCCCTTTTTACTGATGTCCAATGCTCCTTCCCTGGTTTTGACATATACCTTCTCAAAACTCCCACTACATGTGCAATGTTTGGTCTCGTACATACCATTTCATACATCAAACTGCCAACTGCACTCACATATGGAACACAATACATGTCCTCCTCCTCTTCCCGTGTCTTGGGACACTAATCCTCATATATATTTACACCAACAAAAATAGGGACCTTGGTCGGTTTACATTCCTTCATATTAAAACTCTGCAATATTGTCTCAACATATTTTCTCCGATTTAACCAGAGTTTCCTCTTTTTCCGATCTCTTTTAATTTCCATGCCGAAAATGAAATTTGAATCATCGATATCCTTCGTGTCAAATTTACAGGAAAAGTGAGTTTTCACATCGTGTATAATCTCCTTGTTGTTTCCTATCAACAACATGTCATCCACATACAATACCAAATAAATCAAATGATCAGTAATTAATTTAAGATACACATAGTGATCCTCTTTTCTTCTTGGGAAGACAAGTCCCAACATATAAGTATCAAAATTTTGATACCAAATCTTTGGTGATTGTTTTAAACCATACAAGGAATGTTTTAGCTTGCATACCAACTCCTTCTTTCCCTTCATATCAAATCTTTCTGACTCCTTCGTATAGATTTCATCTTCCAGATCCCCATGCAGGAATTTTTTCTTCACATCCATCTGTTCTATTTTAAAATCAAATGTATCAGCAACAGATAACAAAAATATTATAGAAGTTAAGTTGGAAACATGAGAAAAAATCTCACCAAAATCAATTCCCTCAACCTGGGAATAACCCTTTCTTACTAACCTAGCTTTTTATTTATCCACTTTTCCTTCTACATTCAACTTCTTTTCAAATACCCATTTGCTTCTAATGGGAATTCTTCCAGTCAAAAACTCCACTAGATCCCAAGCCTCATTCATATCCAAGGATGCCATTTCTTCATCCATGGTCTTTTTCTATATCTTTCCATCCTCTGAATCCACTACTTCCATGATAGATCTAGGATCATCATCGGTAATAGAAAAAGAAAAATATGAACGAAAATCGAAAGGAGTATATCTTTATGGTATCCTTGTTTCTCGAATCAATCTCCTCAATACTGGAGTATGAGGATCTTCGTCTTCTGATTCATGTTCTTCTGTAGAGTTTGATTCATCATCCTTTAAGTAGAACTCTATTTTTTTTGTTCTTCCTTACTTGGTATTACTTCCTATTTAACAACATCCTCATTTACCTAATTACCACATCTTGTCTATATAAACACTTCTTAGTTTCTAGTTTCCAAATATTATAACCTTTGGGACGATCTTTATACCCAATAAAGCTACACTTTTTAACCTTCTTATCTAGATTACTCATGTTTTCCTTTGGAACATGAACATACGCCTCACAACCAAATACCTTGAGAAGTGTGATAAAAAAATTCTTACCAGTCCATACCTCTTGTAGATTATTTTCATCCGAAGCTGATGAGGGTGATCTGTTGACCAAGTAACATGTAGTACCCACTGCCTCTACCCATAATTATTTCCCAAACCGAATGACATTGAGAATGCACCTTTATTTTTCCATTAGCGTCTTGTTCATCCTTTTTGTAACTCCATTATACTGAGGTATATGGAGTTGTATTTTTCCTTGATATACCACACTTCTTACATAACTCTTCAAATTCATTCTTGTAGAACTCTCTGCTATTATATGTCCTTGGAAGCTTAATTATTTTCTATGTTTGATTCTCAACAAGAGCCTTAAACTCTTTAAAGTTTTCAAAGACTTCATATTTCTTCCTGAGGAAATATGTCCAAGTATTCATTGAGAAGTCATCTATAAATGTGACATAATACACATACTTTCCCAATGATAGAACTGACACACGTCCAAACACATCATTGTGAACTAGCTCTAAAATTCCTTCCGTCTTCATTGAACCATATGGGAATCTTACTCAATTATGCTTCCCATATACAAAATGGTCACAAAAATCAAAATCTAGAGAGCAGTTAGACATTCCTTCAGCTATACCTTTACTGTGTAGTAGTCAAAGACCGTTCTCTCTGACATGCCCCAGTCTTTGATGCCATAGCATAACCTTTTCTCTAGAGACTGTAGGAGATATTTCTTATTCAATCCAATATCAGGAATAATGGAACTATTACACCCATCACTAATAGTTGTTCCTTGAATATTATACAAAGTTCCAAACCTAACTCCCTTCAACAACACCATTGCTCCTCGAACCATCCTATGAGTTTCCTTTTCAAATATTGTTTTTACCACTCCATTGTCCATTTTTCTTACAAAAATCAAATTTTTGGCCAATCTTGGGATGTGAAAAACAATGGGTAGTGTTCTAATCCTTCCATCTATGATCCTAAACTCAAATTTTCTTTGACCTATGATTTTGGTTGTCGATTCATCCCCTAGGAAATGATTACCACCATCATACCTTTCATATTCACGGAACCACTCCCTATGGGGTTTCATATGAAAGGATGCACTTGATTCAACCAACCATGCCTCATGATCTACATGTGTGCTTGAATAAGCCAAGTATCCATCCCATCCTTCTTCCTTGGAGGTATTTTCTTCTGTAGAAGGATATTCTTCAGATCCCTCTTTTCCTCAAATTTGGATTTACACTACTTCTTATAGTTCCCTTCTTTTCCACATCTCTAGCATAACCTTACAAAATCTCCAAGAGACTTAGATCTTCCCTTAGAATTAGACCTCCCACTTGAGGACTTAGATATATTTCTTTCCTAGGAGCATCCTCTTGCAAATAATGCATTTGTGATTTGTCCTTCCGTCTCATCTCCTCTAACAAAAAGGATGAGACCACTTCATCAAACTTCAAGGTAGTTGTATTACTACTATGGCCACAACCAGACTATCCCATGAGTCTGGTAAAGAGAAAAATAAACTGATACATTTATCTTCATCTGAAATTCTAATCTCAATAGATATTACTTAACTTACCATAGTATTGAAGGCATTCAAATTCTCTACCACCGAGTCTCCATCTCTCATCTTGAGGTTATACAAGTTCTTTCTCGAGAATAATTTATTTACTAGGGACTTAGATTGATACAACTTCCCCAACTTATCCCATAAATATTTGGGTTTATCTTCCTATGACACATTCAGTAATATTGAAACTGAGAGACATAGTCGGATTGTGCTCTTCACCTTCCGATCCAACTTTTTCCAGTCACATGTTGAATTTATTGTAGGTGCAGTACCTGGATCCACCATGATCCACTAATCTCTATTCACCAAGATATCTTCCATCTTGAGCTTCCACAACTCTAAAATTTTCCCATTAAACTTATCGATCTCCATTTTTTAACTTTTTGAGATTTATTTTCACCTAAAAAATCAATACCACAGATCTCCCACCATAACAATGCTTATCCCAATCCTGAGCCAAACCCTTGACCACAAAGGCGTCCCCATGAATCCAACAAAGTGATGATACCAAATGTAGATTTTAACCTTGTACAATATTTTACTGCAAACAAATTTTCAATAAAAGAACATAAAAAATACAATGTCAAAATCACACATTACACAAATATTTTTCCCCTGGAAACCTAAATCGGGAAAACCAACATATTCTATATTCATTCATCCATAGTGATACATTGTTTACAATAAAATATACATATAGGAGCCAACAACATCAAAAACCCTAACCTAATGACCTGGATTAGTCAACAAGCCTAATTCCTTAACTAGAAATAGAAAACCATAGACAAAAACCATGTTCCTAAAAACCAACTAACAATGGACATGAAAATCAGGGTGACATGAAAAATGTGGAAAAAATGTGACATATTTCCCAAGGAAAAAAAAATTCTCAGGGCGTTGTGCCCGACACAACATAGAAGACACTAAATCTAGTCATGAAAATAATATAACACACACCCAACACATGAAGGTTCGAGGTCGAGCTTCTCTGTGCATGCCTCCTTGGGTCACCCATCCCTTGGAAAAAATCCAACCTGTGATTGATTTTTGAGGGTAAAAATCTAAATGTCTTGCTTGATTGAGGTGACTTAGTCACCAATTGTAGTTTTTATATACGTAAGGTTATGGTTGTGGGCTGAAATCATACCTCAATCATATTTTGAATGAATGTTGGGAAATATCGCCAGTAATTTCGGGATATTCCCCCTTCACCTCTCATTATAACTGATTGTTCATCCCTTCACTAGATTCTCCTCAAGTGGGTTTTAGTCCCACTGTCGAGTGTTTTTTTGGAGGCCCAATATTATTTGAGAGGAACGAAAATAGGTCTATTAGGACACATGCATTTTATTTCCCCCCCATGCATATGATACCCTCATCCATCTTACATTGTTACATGTTTATGCATGATTTCCACCATTTGATTACAAATAGTTTTAATAATACATTGTTGTGATATTTTCCAAAGAATTGGTTCCATTATTTCTCCTCATCGCCACTTGAACACATATACATATAGTATATAACCATAGGGAAACCATAGCATCCCCATAGGTCTTGATGTTTTAGAAACCTCCCCCCAATTTTTGTAGGTGTCCCCAATTTGGATGACATATCAGCACAACCATCACACACACTAGTAAGTGCTACGGTCCTAGGATCAAACTTGCTTGGATATTCTTTGTTGGGAACCAATACCAAGAACAACTCATCGACTAGTCCTCCACCAGAAGGAGGCAGATCCCAACCTTCTTCACAAGGTACAAACTCCCAACCATCCTCATAAGGAATATCTTCTCAACCACATCATACCATGAATGGTACTCCCCTATCCATGCCATAATTAGAACCTCCAAACATCCAAAACTTGAACAAATTGATGAATGATCTTTTATTACACCACCCCACTTTGATGGATATGCCCAAAGTGTTTCCTTTCGATATTCCCAAATTCGAAGGAAAACCCAAAGAAGACCCAACTAATCACATCATGTATTTTCACTTGTGGTGTTCTTCCAATAGCAATATGGGAGATCTCATTCACCTTCAATTGTTCCAAAGAATGCTCACTGGTCCCTCCACAAAATGGTATGTGGAAAAAATATTCAGGTCCCACTCAACCTTTGAGTCTTTGGAAAATGGATTCTTATCTTTCTTCCAACTCCTAGTGCACCATGACACTGGTTTGGATATTCTATCTGAATTTTAAAAAAAATCAGCCATCCATATCGTTGATCATATTCATGAATGGTGAAGAATAAGAAGTATTTTCAAAGAATATGCCACCCCACAACAATGACTACATTGGTTCCTCAAATCACTACTCCCTTTCCTTTCCAAGGATGTCACCACTACTTTCCCTTGGATTGAAGATGAGGCTATCGCTAAGTCCCATGAGTTTGACTTGATTTTATCTCAAGTACCTTTATACAATATTACTTGATGCTCCTTTCCCTCTAGCATTTGGTCAATACAAACCTAGATCATTGCACACTATCGATTGGTTTATTGGTTCCATGGTTGATACACACCCACATGATCAAATAGTACCCACATTTGGAACCACTCGATATCGACCACCATATGTAGGAACCACATATTATCCTCCTACACCATTCCAACCAATATTCATGGCACCTCCCTCGCATAATGGGAGCACACGTACCTGCGCCCGCCAACTTTGTGCACGTGCCAGACCCCGACCCACCGTCGATCACATCATATCATCCAAGCACTAGTGGGGTCCTCTCCACTTCATATAATTAGTATGGACCTCCACAAAATAATCCATACTACCCCTTCTTCTACCCTCCCCAACCCGCTTCCCCACCACATGGACAACAACAAGACAGAGTAAATTTTATTCATCCTTCCCCTCTTCAACAAGTTCAATCATTCGAAAAATTTAACACAACAACCCCCCTCATCAATCGAACACAAATAGGAGGAAGGGAAAGAATAAAAACTAGGGACAAGGGGTCCACCCCTAGTAACTAAACCCCAGCGCTAGGGGAAACCAAAAGAGGGCTAACCAAAACCACCAATGGGGAAATAACACAGGAAAAAAAAAAAAGGGAGAAACAACAAACTTCGAACCAACTTCCCTTGTGCATTATGTGGTGAGTATGGTCATTATACCCATCATTTCCCCGAAATTGTTGAGTACAAATGGATGAAAGAGAAAATGAATACCCAACAACCCCCTGCCTCTAACGGACCCTCACAAATAGCCAAAAATTATTTGTAACCTCATACACCCACGGTTCTCCAAGACTCTATTCCCCATCAAGGAGTTATTAATGCCTAGTAAGCAATAATCAACCCCCCCCCCCAACATATGGGACAACATCCTAATCCAGAGCCACCCCAATCCAAAAACTTGTTTGATCAACAAATCACCCTCACCACTGAAAAGTAGAACCTACTTCAAACACACAATCGTCAATAGGGCATGCCTCTCAACTCAAACCTCACTAATCCATATCCCTCCCCCCATACCAGCAGGACAAAGATTGACCATTCCCCTTCCAAACACCAAGACCAAAAATTGAATTCCTTACATACCATTGCAAAGGAAGGTTAAAAATCCCCATGCTTGAGAAACACACGTGCAAAATATCATTGATTACATGACACATTTTTCGATGACCATGTATATCTTGGAGGTCCTCTAAACTTCTCCATCCCAACAAAAATCCTTTCTCTACACCTTGGGGGAAGTTGACCCATCAAACACTCATAAGATCACCTTTCACTTAGATAACAATGAACCACATTTACCATCATTGGTGTCTTTCCAAATTCTAGTCAATATCTATAACCACTTGATCCATCTATGCATCATCGATGAATGGGAATCCACATATATCATGTCCAAATATGTATGGAAACAACTCGGTTCCTTTGAACTTATTCCCTCAACCATTACTCTTTGATCATACGATGTTCGCCCATCACAACCATAAGACCTCTACCAAAATGTGCCCATAGGACTTGGAGGAAAAATCAATATCATCGACATCGAAGTTATCTATGACCCATTAGACTACAACATTCTCTTCATACATAGTTACATGTATTCCATGAAGGTAGTTTCATCATCCATTTTTTGCACCATGCTCTTCCCCCATAATGGGAAGATAGTCACCATTAACTAGTTAACACACTAGGAGCCCAATCATTCTGAAAACATTGATAATGTAATCCCCCTCATATGGTCTAGTGTGACATCTCATAGGTTGTCGACATTGGAACAAGAATCTACCAAGACCCCTCCCTCTTGGGTTCTTATCAAGGAGATCTGCCTACTACCCCAACTGTCGGGTCTGCACAAGAATGTGTTTTTACCTCAAATGGCGTCAAAATTCCAAATAAATATCACCTTTATGAACATGCCACTCTAATCATCATAGAGACCCCAATGTCATAACCAAGCGTGAAACAAATGTCAATTTCCTTACCACCCATTTGGAAAATGGTCCCTCAATCCCTAACCCAAATTCCATTCTTTTATCCACCACCTGGTGTGTCATCTCACTACTACATTTGGGTCAAATTCCGATGGCGCGTTCGACGCAATTGCCACTTTCTATTCTCGGAAGACCGACAAACCTCATACCCCCTCAAACGTCATTTCAGATGACGTCGTTTTTTCGATGACCTATTTTTCGTCGGTCTTGCAATGTTTCAAACGTGGCAAGAGAGACATTGCAAACGTGGCAAGACTGACGTTTCAAACGTGGCAAGACCGAAGTTTCAAACATGGCAAGAGAGACGTTGCAAACGTGGCAAGACCGACGTTTCAAACATGGCAAGACCGACGTTTCAAATGTGGCAAGAGAGACGTTGCAAACATGGCAAGACCGACGTTTCAAACATGGCAAGAGAGACGTTGCAAACGTGGCAAGACCGACGTTTCAAACGTGGCAAGAGAGACGTTGCAAACATGGCAAGACCGATGTTTCAAACATGGCAAGAGCGACGTTTCAAACATGGCAAGAGAGACATTGCAAACATGGCAAGAGAGACGCTTCAAAGGTGGCAAGACCGATGTTTCAAGCGTGGCAAGTGAGACGTTTCAGACGTCTGAAACATGGCAATAGAGACATATAGAACGTGGCAAGACAGACGTCTTTAAGGTGGCAAGTTCTCGTCTAGAACGTGGGAAGAGAGACGTTAAGAGGTATCATCTCCGACATGGTTTCTATGGGAGCGACACTCCAAAATGTCGCAATAGCAACCTTCTTGTAGGTATTTAAAAAAAAAATACAATATCAGTACTAAGAGGGACGCATACATTAACCTTTGCTAAGATACTAGCCATATCAATATTTAAATCTATATCATCGGTCTATATTTAAGAAACTCAGATTTTTTTATTAACAATTTATCCTTTTAGTTTATGTATCCATTAGATACAGTGTTCTTAACACTTTCATATCTCTGTAGCCACTAGGTGGCATTGGTTCTTTTATTTCAATCTTAAATAATGACCTAAGATTTTTTTGCTAATATTTGGATAAGACTATAACAATTGATTGTAATTCCATGGTTGCTGGTGTGCATAGATGTTTTTTGGAGTCTATAATTTACGAGTCAGAGAGATAATAGTCTCTATTAGAGACATATGATGTTGGTCACCTGCTTTAGTGTGGGTAGGAGAATAATCACAACATCACAGATGAAAGATAACATGAAGTAGAAAAATATTTCAATATACAAGGAGACATGCTTTTCCCTCCA